>JAOWBN010201088.1:0-14754 GCA_028565015.1 Pinguicula moranensis | reverse complement strand
ATTTAGAGTTTGATAAAATTATGGAGTTTCACAATTTGAGTCATCAACCCAAATGATCCATAATATAAATATCGAAAACTCAAGGAACAAGATGATTTTAGTCATCCAGTATACATGAAAATAACAAGAGCACAATGCTCAAGGTCACACTAAACTAACAGATAATTATACATTTTGTGTTGGACTTTATCCCGGATTTTATCTAGGAGCTCTAGATCCAAGAGGTGCTCTTCTTAGTTTTTTTGGGGATCGTATGTGATGATTCGGTATGCTCCATAGTGGATGTCAGCGATGGATACGTCTTTAGATCCAAATGTTAAAGCGAAATGGATATTTTTGGTGGAGCCGGTAGTCGTGGTCCAATAGGACCACAAGATGCCCGGTAGTTCTTCTGCCCAGTTTCCTTTCCGGTCGCCCAACTTCTTTTTTAGTCCTGACTGTATAACTTTATTCAAAGCCTCCACTTGCCCATTGGACTGTGGGTGGTAGGCTGATGTGAACCTATGCTTGATTTGTAATATTTAGCACCATTCGGCGACCTTAGCTTCTCGGAATTGTGTTTCATTATCCAAGATTAGTACTCGGGGAAGCTCCAAACCGACTAACTATGTTCCTCCAATGGAAGCAGATTATCTCTTTTTCTGTAATTTTGGCCATAACTTCAGTCTCCGCCCATTTGGTGAAATATTCGGCTGCCATGATAATGAAGTGTCTTTGTACTAGGGTTGGGGGGAGTAGTCCAACGATGTCTATTCTCCATGTGTCGAATGGGCATGCCTCTGATAGCCTGGACATGGCAGTGATGGGGCGGGATGACCAGTTTTCGTGCTTTTGGCATTTCTCACACTAGCGTATGTATTTGAAGGCATCGTGCAGCAACGTTGGCCAATATAAACCATGCATACGATCTTTAATTACGAGGGCTCATCCTCAATCCTCCAATGTGGCTTCCCCCTTCTCCTTCGTGTATTTCTTCGAGTAGAGAATGGGTACCGGGATAGTTGATACATTTGAGGAAAGGCCCTTCGAAGCTACACTTGTACAGTTTGTGATTTATGAGAGTAAACCTTGAGTTTTGAGTTCGTACCTTCAGAGCTTCCATTTTATCAGGCGGTAGTATTTCTTCTTTGAGGTATTGGAGGAGCGGTTGCGTCCAATTAACTTGGCTCAGCATCATGATGGTGCCATTAGGATTTGGTTTTGCAATGGTTGGCCCCTTTTGGACCCATAGCTGCCGTATGGTTTGTGTGCCTATCATCTCGAGGTGGAAGGTGAGTTTGGATAGTGTATCAGCAATGGTGTTTTTTACCCGGGGAATTTGGTGTAACTCGAAGTGAAGAAAGCTTGGGGTGATGTCTTTGAGTTTAGTTAAATATCTAACCATTGTTTCTACATGGGCCTCAAACGTCCTGCAATACTGTTCGTAGACTAGTTGGGAATCTATATAAGCTATAAGATATTTAACCCTTTGTTGTCTGGCTATTTCTAGCACCACGATCAGGGCCTCGTATTCTACAATGTTGTTAGTAACAGAAAAATCCAGAAGTGCAGCAATGTTGATAGTTTCGCCCATGTCTTCTTTTAGTATGATTCCAGCTCCTCCTCAGTGAGCGGCGGTAGATCCATCAACATATAATTTCTAGGGTGTCTCGTTGATCGTGGTTTGGGTTGTTTCTGTAATGAATCAGCAAGTATTTGGGCTTTTTGCGAGTTACACGATCTGTAAGTGATGTCATGCTCGCTTTGATCAACTGTCCATTTTACTAGACTTCCTAAAGCATCGGGTTTGGACAAGGTCTAGCGCATCGGTTGATTCGTAAGGACGATGATGGGGTGAGAATAGAAGTAGGGACACAATCTTTTTACTATTATGACCCAGGGTTAAGGAGAGCTTCTCGATTTCCAGGTATTTGATCTCAGCACCATGTAATACTTTGCTGACATAGTAGATGGGATGGTGAATACCATCGTCTTCTCGCGCAAGGACTGCACTTACCGATTCTTCTGATGTTGCAAGGTAGACAAACAAGGTTTCTTGTGGTTGGGTGATAGACAGGATTTCAGAGGATCTCAGGTAATCTTTCAAGTTTTGAAAAGCTTGGGAGCACTCTTCTGTCCATTTGAAGTTCTTTCTTTTTCGGATGGCCTTGAAAAATAGGAGTCCCTTTTCTCCCAATCGTGAGATGAAACGTCCTAGGGAAGCCATTTTCCCTGCAAAGGATTGGACTTCTTTGAGGTTACGAGGTGGTGACATATCGAGTATGGCCGTAACTTTGACTGGGTTAGCCTCGATTCCTTTCTCTTATACCATGTGTCCAAGGAACTTCTCACTTTTTACACCAAAGGTGCATTTGGTAGGGTTGATCTTCAATTTGTAGCTTCGCATAACTGAAAAGGCTTCTGTTAGGTGGGTGATGTGGTCATCAACTTTTTTGCTTTTCACTAACATGTCGTCAACGTATGCTTCCTTGGTTTTGCCTATATGGTTACAAAACATTTTGTTGATCATCCTCTGATAAATTGCTCCAACATTTTTGAGTCTGAATGGCATCACCTTATAACAGTAAATACCATCTTCGGTGATAAATGTAGTTTTCAATTTATCTTTCAGTGCCAAAAATATTTGATGATAGCCCTAGAAGGCGTCCATCATGCTCAACAATTCACATCCTGCTGTGGAATCAACGATTTGATCGATTGATGGCAGGGGGTATGAATCCTTGGCATAGTTTTTGTTAAGGTCGGTGAACTCGATGCATAATCTCCACTTCTCAATTGTATTTGGGACAACTGCCATGTTAGAGAACCAGTCGGAATATTGGACATTTCCTACGTATCCGGCCTTGAGAAGCTTCTGTACCTCTTCTTTGATAATTTTACTCTTTTCCAAGCCAAAGTTCCTATTCTTTTGTTGAATGGATCTCACTCCAGAATTTATGTTGAGTCAGTGGACAATAACGCTGGGGCTAATTACTGGAAAATTGGCAACGGTCCAAGCGAATATATTCCTATACGAATAGTCTTTTATGGGTTGTCTTTTCTGATGGGGATTTCTTTGAACCGTGGAGGGTCGATGGACTCTGGCTCAGAGATTTGGAATATTTTCTAGGTCTTCTCTTTGCCCTCTGTGTGATCCTTCGGGTGGATTTTTCTTGCTTAGGGATGTCTCGTAGCAAATACTCGCAACTCGGAGGTTGGCCCGAATTTTTCCTACTTTGCGGTCCATGGGGAACCTCATTACCATGTGGTAGGTGGAGACTATTGCTTTGAGTTGGAATAAGTTGGGGACCCCAGGATTACATTGTAAAAAAAGGGGGCTTCCACGACCAATTAGGTAATTGGGACAGTTTTCTTTTGTTATTCCTGTCCCAATGTGGTGAGTAGTTCCACAGTTCCAGTGGTGTTGACCTCGGCGCCTCCGAATCCTTTCAGAGATATTGCCATTTTATGGATATCGGCAATATCCAACCCCATTCACTGGTAGACATCCAAGGACAGGATATCCGAGGGGCTTCCTTGGTCGACAAAGACTCTGTCGACAATATATCCGTTTATCTCTGTGTAGATTGCCATGGGGTGATTGCGAGGTTCAGTCGTCTGAAGATCATCGTCCTTGAATTGGATAGGGGATATGGGGGTCTTGGATTCACATGGGCTATTTTTTGGAACCTTCGTTGTTTCCTTTTTCACGTACGGTTAGTCTCTATTTCCAGATATCCTCCCATAATCATCAGAAGATGGGGTGTTTTTCCTTTGGGGTTGTTCCCTTTGTTGTATCCGTCGCTGGTTCAGGGTCGTGTATACTTAGCACTGAGACTTTTGGCATTCAATTGTAAGCATTCATCCAAGTAGCCCTCTCGAGCCAATCATTCTAGCTCGTCTTTTAAGTTTAGGCAGTCTTCTGTGGAATGTCCGTTGTCCTAGTGAAATTGGCAATGTCGCCCCAGATCCCTCTTGTTGTTGCTAGGCTTCATTCGTTTGGGAACTACTAGGAGTCTGAGTGGTCCGATGGCTCTCAAGATATCACTTCGGGAGGCTTGAAATGAGTGATATTTGGTGAATTTTTTCAATCGTGGACCATCATCTATCTTCTTTACGAGGGTGTTGGTAGGTGGGTTGCGCCGCTTTTCCTCGGGTCGCCATGTCTTGCGGGGTGTACGAGGATCCAGATATATTTTCTCTCTTTGGGGTGGTTTTGTCCTTTCTTCTAAGCGGACGTGTGCCCCGCACACCTCGCTTAGCTTGCCGTTGGTAGTTGAGGGGTCGCCCATTAAAGCAGCTGCCTGAGGTCCGTATTGGAGTCCGTGGAGCAAGGCATTGATTCTTAGAGGAAGGGATAATTTGGGTGTCTTAGTGTATGCTTGGTTGAATCTACACAAGTAATCACGTAGTGGTTCTTTTGGCCTCCTCTAGTAATTTGGTCTTAGCAAATGTATGGGTGCTCAGTCTACCCATTGTTGGGTCGCAAAAGCTTGCAAGAACTGGGTCATAAGTTCCTAAAACTCCAGATGGATTCCTTTGGAAGTGACAGGAACCAATCCTGGTGGTGCCGGTTAGCGTCAAAATAAAGACTCTACACGCGATCGCCTCCGAAATGGGTGTCATTTCCATTTGTAACATAAAAGAATTGATGTGTTATCGTGGATCCTTCTCCCCAGAATATTTGGGTAGGCGATTGAGTGTAGCGGGAGCCAGGGTCACGATTTTTTGTTGGATATTTTTACAAAAGGCTTTGCTCATAGTGATGGGCGTTTGAGAAGCCAGATCCTTCCCCACATGGGGTGGGGGTCCGCAATTGTCGAGACGATGAATTAACTCCTAAACCTGGGTTTGAAGGTGAGCCACATGCGTGGTCACGTCGGGACCGGGAATGGTTGGTTGTGTAGGATAGCTTGGCGCTGCGGTAGTCCCAGGAATGGGGGCACCGCTGATATGTGATGTAGTCGGACCGGGAATTGTTATTGCTCTGCTCCATCTTTCTGACAAAGGCTTTTCATACAGGATTTCCACAGACGGCGCCAATCTGGTATGGTCAAGTTTTGACCTGCTAGAGATGGTATTTTTATATGTTTGATCGGTCAATCAAGAATTACAATTCGGGATGCAGGGAAGATAGTATTCTAAAATGATGAGAAAAATGTGAACGTGGCCTTTTATGTGGAAGAAATTGAGAACCGATCCCTTTGGGAGAAACAGTGATTTTCGAGGGCAAGGGGGCTGTATTTTTGGGGCCAAATTATTTCCAGACCAAAGCTCGCTTAATTCTCAAGAATCTCCCCACAGATAATATAAGTATGAAATCTTCCCAAAAATAATACAAGTGTGTTTCCTCTTTCTATTTTTCTCCTCCCAAAACTTGCGGTTTCTCTCTTTGTTTCCCCGAGGATTTTTACAAGATTTTTCTCCTTCCCATATTTTTTCCTCTCAATTTTCCAGAAATCCTTCTGCTCCCCAAAAATTTGCCCTTTTCTTTGTTTCGTGTAGGGGTATTTTTAGGTTGTGGAGGCATGTGCAAGAATCCGATGTGGTAGCAGCTGATTGGAGGGGTGACATGGGTATTATTTGTCACATGCAGGAGTCTGACGTGGCGGGAGCTGATTGGTGGAGTGACTTGAACATTTTATGCCATGCGGGACCTGTGTTGTGTCACCGATTTTGCTCTTTACGTTTTCTACTTTTCTTCCTTCATTTGAGTCGATTTGGGCATTTGCTTTTCCTGTGTGGGTTTCTTTTATTTTTCTGGGTTGTGGCCTGTGTGTTTTCTCTCTTTGGACTGGGCCTTTATTCTTCTTATGGCCCGACTGCCTTCTTTTCTGGCTGGGTTTCTCTGGAGAAGTGGAATTGGGGGATCGAGGTTCCATCAGTATCAAAGCCAAACTATTGCGAAATAGCACGACGATTCTGTCAATTTTTTTTCCCTTCCCTATTCACAATGTCTTCTGGTTTGTCACGCCATGTTTCGACGATGCATTGACATGATCCATGACCCAACCATCAACATGATGGAACGGATGATCTAACAAAGCTTAGTTCCTATCTTTGATGACATTCACCGGCCGCTAGATGCCCTACAAAAACTTGAGCCTAGGGAAGTTCAAACCATGTCCCACCGGCTACCCGCCAAATGTGCATTTTGCACAAAAAATAGCTTCATTTTTGCACTCATTTTCTAGCCTCATCTTGTGGCCTTTCGCCATCAAGAGACATTGAAGCATCCATGGTCGAATCGAGAAGTGATCCCCTATTCTAGGAGGTTCAGCGGTACCTTGACTCGCTCCAGATGGGAACACACATACAACCTACACAATATTTTCCGCTTAACGCAACCATCAATGGTCCTACACATTCTTTCTTCATCGAAGAGAGGGAATACAAATAAGAAGAAGTTTTCCTCTATTTTGAAAACCCTCTAGCTTCGATGAATACCCTAAAGCGGATTACCCTCCAGTCTTCATGGGAGGGTTATCCGAATGAAGCTGCAAAATCTCCACACATAGTCAATCAACTTCATGAAGGCCTGGAGCAATGCGCAAACCAATTCGGCATACTCGAATGGTCTTCTAGCAATGATCTTAATCCAAAGCTTGAAGCTGAGCGGTCTACTAGCATCATTCTCGCTTGCTTGGTGGCGTTACTCACGTCCGATGATGGGCAACATATAAGCATCCCCACCTTGTTAAAGTTCAATCGTACAACGGCTCAAACTCTCTCACAGAGTGTCAAGTTGTTCTATTAGAGGAGGTAAGGATACAGATTACAGCGAATTGAGTTGGTTCGCATCATCAACGTAATTGCAACAGGTAATAATCAGGCAGAGTTGGAAGCGACGGCATACAATGAGTTCTCACCGCGAAGAGGTTTGGGCGGGCAAACATATAGGCCTGTATTTGCACAAGACAATGATCGAGCTGTTCTTGAGATGTCTTCTATCTATCTAGAGGCATCAACTTCTACTGCTGCTTCGTTGCCCGATCGCCAAAATATTCAAGAAATTTCTGGTTCAGTTTCTTATGTTGTGCATGCTCGTGTTGGAATATAGTCAATCTACTTTGTACAGAACAAATGCTACATATGGACATAATGCAGTGATTGCTTCACATGAATGCACTTTAGGCTTAATGTTTTGGCATGAATGAATTGAGAAAGATACATTAATGCGCATAGAGGCTCTGGTTTGTATGATTTTCTTTCTTACCTTTGTTGTTTATTTGTTTTCTAAACCAAGTGGTAAGATGCCTCTCGACTTTGTGAGCATAGTACTTTAACCAAGATATAGATATTTTTAGTAGTTATACTGATTACACTTGGATACAATTTGTGTCTAGTTCAAATGGAGTTGGAATAGTCATCATTGTTAATTTTTTCAGCATTGTGCTAATAATTGATTAAATAAAAATGGCTATATTAAATTCTAGTATTTCTATTAATTGTTGGAACTCAATACATCAAATGACGTAATGCATAATGGGTTGCAACAAAAATAGTCTCTTTGTATAATTACAATGGTAAGGTTGCGTACATTCGATCCCCATACCGCAACTTAATTGAGAATATACTGTGTACATTGTGTTTTTTTACTTGGATCCAATTCCTAACTCTTTGATTATTGCTGCAGTATGTGAGTTCTTACTGTGTCCATTGGAAATGGAGTTGAAAGAGTCATCATTGATAATTCTTTTAGCTTTGTTCTAATAATGGACTAGATCAAAATGGCTCTATTAAATTTCAGTGTTTCTACTAGTGAAGTTGTTGAAAATCAATAAATCAAATGACGCAATATTTATTGGGTCGCAACGTAAACAACCTCTTTGTATGTTGTTGTTGTTGTCTGTGAGTTTTTGTGAGTTTTTACTATGCTATTCTCTAATTCTACAGAATATCAACTCAGTAAGTATTGTTGCACTTTTTTTATTATCCTTGTTTTTATTGTTATTGCTTAAAGCCTTTCGTACTGGCTATCTTTTTTCTCTGTTTGCCTGGATACTCGTCTTACGAGGAGAATCTCCTAGTGTGATTTTTCTTTCTAAGATATAATTTCTTGGTCCTTGTCTGACAATTTCTAGTACTGAGCCTTTTGCATTTGTAGAAAACCTAAAGTGGGCGTGCAGCCCAATCCGATTTCTCAAAGAAGAATTGAATCACTGTCTAACCATCAGGTGGCAATGGCTCTCAATTTGAATCAAAATTGGAATTATTTAGTTTTGATTCACTAGTCAATATTTTGGGGCTTAAAAGGTGTTGGATAACAAAGTCACAACAGGCGTTGCAGACAACAAAGTGAATTGTGGAAAGCAGCAGACAAGAAAATGGAAAGCGAAAGACAAGAAAACATTGCATGCGTTTGTATTAATGCTTTTGTATTTGTAAACTTCTATAAATCAAGGCCTTCGATGTAAGGAGGAAATATGATTCAATAACAAGTATTCCAGTTTACAATTTGGTATCGGAGCCAAAAGATTTCTACAAGCCCTTTCACCGCCACCTTTCGTCGCCGGATTTATACCGCTCCGGCACGTCTCACCGCCGGAACCAGCTCAACACGACCGCCCAACATCTATGTCCGGCTCCCGGCGACGCACGATAGATATTTCACCAGAAATCAGGCCGAAACCCTAGTGCCCCAGCGCTTTGCCGGGCGAATTCTGGGCGCGTCCAACCGAGGTTGCTCCAGCGAACCCCGCGGCTAGACTCGTCGTAACACAATCTAGCTTTGGATTCCTGCACGCCGCCTCCACCGTGTCACGTGCCGTTGCGCTTTTCTGGGCAAATTCCGGGGGCGTCCGGCTACAGTTACTCCGGAGAACTCCATGGATGGACTTGCCGTGGCGAGTTCTATCTTTGGCTCCATGCGACCCGCCGCCACCGCCGGAGAGGAAGAAAAACAGTTTCTCTGTCTTGGTCGCTTGTGGCAATGGTGCAATCAGTTTTTCATAATTGTGTTTTGTTTGATGGATATTTGCATTTTGATGATCAAATTGGATTGTTTGTGTGTGTGTGTAAGCGAGTATTTGCCTAAAGTTGGAAAATTCAATTAGGCATCTTTTGGAGCAGTTTGGAAATTATGAGAGGCAAGTTATTAGCTGAAGTTGATTATGGATTGATTATGTGTTATTTTTGTTGATTGTTGTGATTAAATGTGCTGAGGTGTGGATCTTGAATTTGGTGCTTGGAGGATCATTGAGTTGTTGATAGTGAAGTCATTATGTTAGCAATGACGAGGAAGTATGAAGATGAGGTAGAGAAGGGATTAGAGATCTTGAGTAAGCTCAGTTCGGCGGGTTGGAAAGTTTTAGGCGGGCTTATACAAGGAATGAAAGTCCCGACTAAGACCACAAAACTCGAGGTTGTACGAAAAGAGACTCGTAATTGTTTCTATTGTGGAAAGATAGGACACTTGAGACAGTCTTGCCTGGAACTATGTCGGGAAAGAAATTCGAGTAGAAGAGAATGGTATAACCATCGAGCTTATGGTTGTGAAAGAGTTGGTACTGGAGGCAGTGGACAGGGAGACTCTCGCACCACCTCAATAAGCTTATGGATGAGACAAACCAAGTATTCCTCGAGGTCCTTGAACAGAAGTTGAAGACAATAGGGATAGGAGATAAGGCTCAGGCCCTTGCCTCCTTTCACTCTCCTGGATCTCCAGATTGGATCATTGACTCTGCAGCTTCTGGGCACATGACAGGTGCTTCTAGGGAGTTCAGTTCATGTACTCCCCCAGCAGTTCCGTTGAAAGTTAAGACATCTAATGGTACAGATCAACCAGTGGTTGGTAAGGGTACAATGCGTTGTACCAATACGATGACCTTGTCCAAAGTGTTACATGCTCCTTCCTTTCCTGTAAATATGCTTTCTATTAACGCCATTGTTCATAAACTAAACTGTACTATTCTGTTTGATATTCCTCAGGTGATCTTCCGAGAGAAGAGGACAGGCAGGATTCTTGGGACAGGGACATGGCGTAATGGCTTATGGTACATGGATAGAAAGGATTTGAATTCAACTCTTTCAACCTTGGTTGCGACATCTGGAGATAGCAGAAGTGTAGAGGAGAAAGTCTTACTTCATCATAGGCGATTGGGTCATCCTTCATTCTCAACTATCAGTCGACTATATTCCCATCTGTTTACGAAGGTTAACAAGGATAGACTTTTGTGTGATGCATGTGAGTTGGGAAAGCATACTAGGAGCTCGTACGTTAGCTTGGATAGTAGGATCTCTTGTGTTTTTGAGTTAGTACATTCAGATGTATGGGGCCCGTGTCCCACCACGACAGTCAATGGATTTCGATACTTTGTGACTTTCATTGACGATTACTCTCGGGTTATTTGGCTATATCTGATGAAGACGAAGAGTGAGGTGTTTGGATGTTTTAAAGATTTTCATAAAAGTATTTAGACACAGTAAGGAGCAGTAGTCAAAGTATTGAGGTCAGAAAATGGGACAAAATATACTAACAGAACAATTGGAGAGTATCTGTCATTGCAAGGAATCTAACATCAAACCACATGTCCATATACACCAGAGCAAAATGGAGTGGCAGAAAGGAAAAATAGTCATCTTCTTGAAGTTGCTCGAAGTATGATGATTGCTACGAATGTTCCTAAGTACCTATGGGGACAAGCAGTGATGACAGCCACCTTTTTTATCAATAGGACGCCCTCACGCGTGTTGGAATGGAAGTCCCGTTTCAAGTTTGGATAGGCTACAAGGACGACATTCTTCCTTTGAGAATCTTCGGTTGTGTGTCCTTTGTACAAGATAACAGACCAGGGGTAGGAAAGTTAGATCTGAGGGCTGTGAAGTGTGTCTTTGTTGGATATTCTGCTACTCAAAAAGGATATGTATGTTGGTATCCAGTTGAAAGGAGACTATTTGTGAGGATGGATGTCACGTTCCGGGAACATGAGTCATATTTCTCCCATGCCGTGTCCTCATTCTCGCCAGATCCAAGGGGGATACGGCGAGAGGGGGGGAATAGTGGTGAGAGTAATACTTGATAGGGAGTAGTATCAAAGATTGGTAGGACGACTTATATACTTAAATCATACTCGACCGGATATATCATTCGCTGTGAGTATGGTTAGTAGGTATATGCATGACCCTAGAAAGGGTCACCTGGATGCCGTGCAAAAGATATTGAGATACTTGAAGAGTGCACCGGGAAAAGCAGTAATTTTCAGAAAGAATGGACATCTAAATATCGAGGGATATTGTGATTCAGACTGGGCTAGATATGCTGATGATAGAAAATCCACGTCCGGTTATGGCATGTTTGTAGGGGGCAATCTAGTCTCTTGGCAGAGTAAGAAACAATCGGTAGTTGCCCGTTCTACAGCTGAGGCACAATATAGAGCCATGGCTCTAAGTGTTGCTAAGATGATTTGGTTGAGATCCATGCTTATGCAACTCCAGATGGATCAGGGGTGCCAGATGAAGTTGTTGTGTGATAGTAAATCAGCTATCAGTATTGCCAGCAACCCAGGACAACGTGATAGAATCAAACATGTGAAGATTGATAGGTTTTTCATCAAAGAGAAGTTGAGCAGTGGGCTGTTGGAACTGAGTCACATAGCCACCGAATAACAAGTTACTGATGTGTTAACCAAAAGTCTTAGTTTCATAGACTTTGAGAGTCTTTGTAACAAGATGGGCTTAATGAATATCTTTTGCCCGTCTTGAGGAGGAGTGTTGGTAGATGAGAGTAAGTGAGCCCGCACGCGCACCTACTCACACAAACAACTTATATAAGTATGAATCCTTGTGAGTTCATTATGTATTAGTCGAACAAGATTCAATAACAAGTGTTCCTATTTTCAATTGAAACAGGAGCTGACAAGGACAATGCACCCATCGTTGACAGATATCACAACAAACCATAGGAGTTGCTTCGGAGTCTCTATACACCTTCAAGAAAACAGGGCAATAGTTACCCTTCACGAACAGTCTTCCGCAAGCATCACAACAAGTAGAACCCAAAAACCACCTCACGCTGAGGCCATTTCCTCACATATACGGCAGGAAGGGCATGCCCAATAACTCCAATGAAAAAAATCTCTATTTTGGGACCAACGTTTCAGACAGTTCCGATGATATTTTTTTCCACAAGCACCGCAAGAAAGCATATTTCTCAAAAAAAAAAAAAGTCCGTCAATAAGAGGCCCTACCATTCTTTTCCTTTTTTTTTCTTTTGTTGGGCTTAACATTGCCCACTACAAGAAAAAGCAACAACAACACGGTTTTCCACTACAAGAAACATGGATATGTATGCTTTGAAACTTAATGGCGTTTTTCAGTTTGATTGATAGATCTCATGCCTACAATTTATCTTACTTGTGATACTTTTGACTATCTCATATCAGTAATTCGTACATTCAACAACTTATTCATGATGGTTTATTGAGCAATTTAAAATTTGAGAAGCATGCTCCATGTGAAAGTTGCATTTCTGAAAAGATGCACAAATTAACCTATCCCAAAGGTCTTAGAAGTTTTGGTAAGTTGGAAGTGATTCACTCTGATATATGTGAACCATTCAGCACTAAGACTAGAAATTGATATGATATTTCATCACATTTATTGATAATTTTTCATGATATGGATATGTCTATCTCATGCATAAGAAGTCTGATGCACTTGAATTTTTCGAGAAATCCAAACTTGAAGTAGAGAATAGAATAGGTGCAAAATTAAAGCATTTCATACAAATCGTTGTGGTAATATTGTTCTATTTTGTTTGATAAGTTATGTGAAGAGCATGAAATTATTCACAAATCATGGCTTATAAAACTAAGCAGAATGGAGTAGCAGAGAGAATGAATCGTACACTGTTAGAAATGGTAATATTTCTGTTGGATCATGTTAACCTTCCCACTAGAATTTGCGGTGGTACATTATTGACTGCTGCTTATATTTTGAATAGAGTTCCAACAAAATTAGTTGAGACTACACGTTATGAAGTTTTGTTTGGACGAAATGCCAGTTTAAATCATCTTCGAGTTTGGTATTGCATAACTCATGTACTGATCATTGACCCTTCAAGAGATAAGCTAAGTTCCCAAACTAGAAGATGTTTTCTCATTGGATATTCTGATTGGTCTAAGGGTTACAAGCTATACGACCCAACTAATAAGGTAGTAGTAGAAAGTCAGAATGTCAAGTTCTTAGAAGATAAATTTGACTTTGGAATTTGGAAGGAGAAAAGAATTTATTTGAGAAAATTGATAAGAATCAAACTATTGAGGATTTGTCACCCTCTTTGGAGCAGCTAACTGAGTCACATGTCATCTCTAGAAAAAGTAAAGTATATCCTGAAGCCACTCGAAAGAGCTTAAAAGCTACTAATTGTCATATTAGTTCTTAACATTATTTGTTGATGATATTCTTATAGATGTAAACTACAATAATCTTTTGCTTGAGACAAATAATTTCTTATTCTCTGTATTTTTAAAGAAAGACTTTGGAAAAGCTTCTTTTATCCTTGGCATTAAGACCGTTCATGATAGAGCTGCCCGAAAGATTTCATTGTGACAAGAGAGTTATATTACTTCTGTACTTGAGAAGTTTAACATAACAATGTGCATATAAGAAAAAATTCCATATAACTCTTTTATCAAATTGAGCAAGGAGCAATGCCCAAAGCCTTATTCATGTTATCTGGATCCTAAAAAAATATCCTTATATTTCTGTTGTTGGTAGTTTGATGTATATTATAACTTGTACTAGACCTGACCTTGTTTATGCATTGAATTTGCTCAATCGATTTCACTCAAACCCACTCCTTGGATATTTATGGTTATTCAAATTTGGATTATCAAAGTTGTGTTGATGCCAGAAAATCTACTTCTAAATTTATCTTTATGTTTTTTTGGCGCTGTCATTTTTTGGAAGGGCAGAAACAAGAGATTGTTGTTCAATTTACCATGAAAACTGAATATGTGGCAATGAATCATGCGACGAAAGAAGTTGTATTCTTGATGAGATTTATAAATGAACTGCTATAATTCCATGTGTGGAACATCCTATTTGGATTTTGTGTGATAACACAGTTGCCAAAGCCATATCAAGAAATCCTAAGTTTCATTCCAAAGCTAAGCATATAGAAAGGAGATTTTACTACATTCATGATATGATCAAAAAGGGAGACGTAACTATTGAGAAAGTTTCTTCTATTGCAAATCTAGCAGATTCATTTACCAAGTGTTTAAGCATTTTTATATTTGCTGAACAAGTGAGTAATATGAGTCTTGTTGTTTTGTGATTCGAATCTAAGTAGGAGTATTTTTTTTTATTCATTTATATCTTGATTCATTTGATATATGTGATTGATTCTCATTGGATTTGATATGTGCGTACATGTTGTCCCGACTCAAGGCCTAGTTTCACATGATTTATGGTTTTGGTGCATTTACTGATGGGTTTGTGGAACGAGATCTATAAGGTGCAAGGCCTACGGACATTGTAGGGGCATAGTCCTTAGTGGTATGTGATAGTCACTATTACTATAATAGTAATGATATTGTGCACTAATGAGCACCATTTGATCGTTGGATCCAGTTTAGTTCTCTTGTCAAACTAAGCCTCAGTAAATTGAAAGCGAACTATGCAGACCAGGGATAACTGTATGGTTTATAATTAATATACTCATGTATTATTCTTGAAAATAAAATTAAGTAGAAGATTGTTGGAAAATAATTTTGTTTAAAGTTATTTTTACAAAAGATTTATTTTAAAGCTTGTTTTGTTTTAAATTAT
>JAOWBN010201077.1:0-10783 GCA_028565015.1 Pinguicula moranensis | reverse complement strand
CATGCATTTGTGACCATTGATAAGCATTGATCTGATGGACTGTATTCTATCAGAAGAAACACACTTCTGTGTGATCCGAGACATTCATTCATGTGTTATCCGACGATCGAAGTGAAGCGGTGGAAGCCAGCAGACCTGAGTCATCAAAATAAAAACAAATCCAACAGACGAAACCGATACTTACCAGGGTAGGAGGAGAGTCGTACAATCAGTGGAATCCAACGGCCAGACTAAAAGTTGGTCAGATATAAAAGCCAACTTGTCGACATATACGACACAATCAACTCTCAATTTTCTCTTTCTCTTGGAATTCCGTTTGCCCTCTCTCCTCTGTTCTATGAGATTTCTCCGGTGAACTCCTTGTTTGCCGACTTTCGGCGGTGTCTTTTAGGCAATTTTGTGGCTTGAGTATTGGCGGTGACCTATTGTCACCATTAGTCTACAGATCTGTTTGCGTAGAGCTGTTTTACGTTCAAAAGTGTTGGTTTGTTGGCGTTATGGTTTGTAAATCTCTTGTACGGTGTATTTTTGCGGAGATCTTGTATAATACAAGTGGTGAGCCTCCAGATTTGGAGCTCTAACGTGGATGTAGTCGACAAATCTTTCTCGATGAAACATGGGCCTTAAATTTGTCTTTTTCATTTCAGTCTTTAATTTTTATTGAAGTTACTAATGTTTAAATTGAGTATTACAAGATTCAATCAGTCCGAAAAATATAACAGTGATATCGGAGCCAGTGGAGATGTTTGGGCTATTCTTGCGGACAAAAAGGTGAAAATCCGACTAGATCTAATGGATCCGTGTTTAGAACATAGCTAGAAGGCTAAGTGAGAAGCCGATCTCACATCCCTAGCATTGTTAGGGTTGTGAGAACTCTCTTTACGCTTACTATAATTTTGTACAGTATATTCTATTGTGCATGTACTCCTAGATCTTAGATCGAAGAGCTTTGTTTAAGGCTTGTAGCCTAAATTAGGACATGTGGCCATTGCATCTGGGGTCTTTTACTGCTTTGATAAACTGTGAGGCTTGCCACCTTCTTTTACTGCTTTCCTGAAAGGCTTTTCGCCTACTCTGCGACTACTTGTGAAAGGCTTGCCTCCTTACTTGTTGTACATATTAGTGAGACTTGTAGTCTCTTGGTATGAACTTGTTGTTATCTGTGAGGCTCTTGCTCTTTCTGTGTGCCTTGTACTCTCTGTTATAAATCTTGTGCCTTCCATTGTGTTATCTGCCTAGAGGAGTCATAAAGACATGACAATGGATTAGAATTCGGTAATTCCCTGTTTGACACTATGTCCTCTGATTGTGGTATCATTAGACATAGGACTGTGAGGTACCCCCGGCAAAATGGTGTAGCTGAACGCATGAATAGGACTTTGTTAGATAAAGTTCGATTTTTACTCACCCCTTCTTGTTTGAAAAAAACATTATGTGGTGGAGGCACTGAGTACGGCTGCCTATCTAATAAATAATAGTCCCTCATCTGCATTAGACTTTCAATGCTCGGAGTTTGCTTGGTCCGGAAGAGACCAGAATCTAATCCATTCAAGGGTATTTGGCTATGCAACTTATGCTCACACCAAGTCTGAAAATTTAGATCCCAGGTCCCTAAAGTGTGTTCTTCTTGGATACCAAGAAGGCTCGAAGGGATATAGGTTATGGGACAAGAATTTACCTGGTTTAAAGATAATAATTAGTAGGGATGTTATCTTTAATGAACTTGATTTTTCCTACTTGCCTGTAAAACCTGCTAAGACATTAATTGAAGACGTGCCTAGGGAGCTCCTATTAAGGTGGAGATAGACATTGAAATTCCTTCACAGAAACCTATCTAATCTGAGGAACTTGAAGAAATTCAGGACACCTCAAATTCTGATCAAATTCCAGTTGATCAAACCCTTCCATCAACTTCATACAGCATTACCCTGAATAAGGGAACTAGAAATAGAAGGGTGCCTAATAGATATGCCAATTATGCTAAATTTGTTGTTGCTGATGATATCTTTGCTGTTGAACCTGATGACTACTTTGCTGCCATTAAGTGTGAAAACTTTGATATGTTGAAACTTGCTATGTTAGAATAGATGAATTCTCTTGGGAAGAATCCGACTTGGGAATTAGTCCGTAAACCTAAAAATCATAAAACAATGGAGTGTAAATGTATTTCTAAGGTTAAACAGGGTATTCTGAAATCTGATCCTTGTGTGTTTAAAGCAAGACTAGTTGCCAAGGGTTTCTCACAAAGGGAGGGTGTAGATTATAATGAAATCTTCTCATCTTTGGTTAAGTATAAAACAATCAGAATAATGGTTGCTTATGTGGCTTGCTTTGACTTGGAACTATAACAGATGGATGTTAAGACTGCTTTTTTAAATGGTGAACTAGAAGAACAGATTTATATGGATGAACCTTTATGTTTTGTGGATAGAAGTAAATCTGATCATGTATGCCTTCTTAAGAAACCTCTGCATGGCTTAAAATAAGGGCCTAGACAATTGTATAAGAGGTTTGACACATTTATAAATAATTTAAGGTTCACTGGAAGTAGCTAGGATTCATGCCTGTATTTTTTTGCATAGTCAAAATGTTTCTGTCTTCTTACTAGTTTATGTAGGTGACATGCTTTTAATTAGTCAGCCTAAAACTTAAATTAATAAGCTGAAAATAGATTAAAATCTGAGTTTAAAATGAAGGATTTAGTGGAGACCAAGAGAATTCTAAGGATAGAGATTCTTAGAGGCAGAAAGCTTGGAACTTTAAAATTGCATCAAACCACTTATACGCACAAACTGTTTAAGAAGTTCTTTCTTGATGGTTTGAAATCTGTATCTCTTCTTGTGGCTGCTCATTTTAAACTCAGTAAGGATCAAAGTTCAAAACCCTATAGAAATAGTACAAATGGAAAACATTCCTTATGTAAACTTGCTTGAATCTTTGATGTACTCTATGGTAAGTATTAGACCAAATATTTTCTAAGCCGTCTCATTATTTAGTAGATTTATATCTAATCCAGGATTAGAACATTGGACAGCTTTAAACTGAGTTGTTAGGTATTTGATTGGAACTGCAAGCATGGGTTTGTATTTTAAGATATACAATTCTGAAGTGAATCTGTATGGCTATGTTTGCTGTGACTTTGCTGGTGATTTGGACCCTAGGAAGTCCATTACATGTTACAGCTTTCAATTTTGTGGTAATTGCATTAGTTGGAAGTCACAATACAGCTTGTGGTTGCTTTATCTACCACTGAGACTGAGTACATTGCTTTGGCTGATGCATTTAAAGAAGCACTTTGGCTTCAAGGTTTATTGAGTGAATTTGGACTGTCTGACTCTGTGATTACTATATGCACTGATAGTCAATCTGCTATATATCTGAGTAAGAATTCTGTGTTCCAAGAATGAACTAAGCATATTGATATTAAGTTTCACTTTATTAGAGATGTTATATCTGAGAAATTTGTGACACTTGTTAAGATTCCTACTGAGGAAAATACTGTTGATTATGGAACAAAAGTAGTGACCCACGCAAAGTTTTAGCAATTTGGAAATTAGGGACTGATTAGAATCATGGAACTTACCACTTGGTTTTGGTATTTGAGTTAAACTCGAAATTGTAATTTCAAGGTGAAGAATGTTGATATATGTGAATTACCAATTTACCCTTATGATATTTGTGGAATTGTGTAATGACATATTTTCCATTAATGAACCTGTGATCTAGACCATTGAATCTGTGTTTCAATCGTGTGGCTAAAATTATGCATGTATTGATCTGCGTCCTTTGATACATGCATTTGTGACCATTGATAAGCATTGATCTGATGGACTGTATTCTATCAGAAGAAACACACTTCTGTGTGATCCCAAACATTCATTCAAGTGTTATCCGACGATCAAAGTGAAATGGTGGAAAGCCAGCAGACCTGAGCCATCAAAACAAAAACAAATCCAACGGACAATACTGATACTTACCAGGGCAGGAGGAGAGTCGTATGATCAGTGGAATCCAACGGCCAGGATTGAAAGTTGGTCAGATATAAAAGCCAACATGTCGACATATACGACACAATGAACTCTCAACTTTTTCTTTATCTTGGAATTCTCGTTGCCCTCTCTCCTCTGTTCTATGAGATTTCTTCGAAGAACTCCTTGTTTACTGACTTCCGGCGGTGTCTTTTAGGTAGTTTTGTGGCCTGAGTGTTGGCGGTGACCTATTGTCACCATTATTCTACGAATCTGTTTGCGTAGAGCTATTTTACGTTCGGAAGTGTTGGTTTGTTGGTGTTCTGGTTTGTAAATCTCTTATATTGTGTATTTTTTAGGAGATCTAGTATAATACAAGTGGTGAGCCTCCAGATTTGGAGCTCTAACATGGATGTAGTCGAGAAATCTTTCTCGGTGAACAATGGGCCTTAAATCTGTCTTTATTATTTTAGTCTTTAATTCTTATTGAAGTTACTAACGTTTAAATTGAGTATTGCAAAATTCAATTGGTCCAAAAATCATAACATTAGGTTATAAAGTTTTAGTTTTCGATTGGTGTAGTTAGTGGCAATTTAGTTAGTTGCTGTTTTGCTATGTCTGGCAGTTAGTTTTGTTATAGTCTTTGTATAGAACAAGAAAGTTACTAACGTTTAAATTGAGTATTGAAAAATTCAATCGGTCCAAAAAACATCACATTAGGTTATAAAGTTTTAGTTTTCGTTTGGTGTAGTTAGTGGCAGCTTAGTTGCTATTTTGCTATGTCTGGCAGTTAGTTTTGTTTTAGTCTTTGTACAGAACAAGAAAGCTTCACATGTGTGTGGCTATGGCCTATGGGTTTATTTGTGTTGTAAATTCCTTGGGGTTTTTTTTTATAAATATTTTGATTTTTATTCCAAAAGAATTAAAGAATACAGGATAATGGGCTTTGCAACTTTAATGATCCATGACAAATATGGGTCCTCTCATCCACTCAGACAACCCATAGCCTGAATTCTTCTTGTTCAATTTCATTCCCACGACTGCAATCTAAATTCATCGAAGATCTCCTTTGGAGATTCGGCATTAGCTTTGAATATCACACGATTTCTTTTTAGCCAAATTCTCCAATTCGATACAAGCCATATCATCCTCCAGAATCGCCTTCTCTTTTGCCCTTCAAATCATACCCATATGGACCAGGTAATTGCTTTTTGGATCATGATGCAGGATCACCGGATATCCTACCCATGCATATATCATATGCCATAAGCGGTAAGTCCAATTGCATACAGTGAAAGTCTGATTTACTCTCTTCGTGTATATTGCAGAATTCACACGCAAGAGAGTTTGCTGGCTAAATTTGGATGTTTCTTCTGTGCAGGTTTTGGAGGGTAGGGATTCTGTTTTGTAATAATCGCCAAGTGAAAGCTGTGATTTTCAGGGGTCCCAAAGAGTACTAAGAATTGGCTCTTATGGATCCAGTAGCCATCTTGATCATCGAATAACATTGTAAGCACTTCTCACTGTATAATTGCCTCCCTCTGTTTGATTTCATATCCACATATCTGAATTGTTTTGTGGGATAAATTCTATCAATTATTGCTGAAGCTGTGTAAGGTCAATTGTCTCATACATGAATAATTCTCTTCCCCAAGTCCATTTCCACATATGCTGTGAATTATGCACTAGGAGTTTTGCTTCAATAGTCTGAAATTTGTCCTCTGTAACTTGCTATAATTTGTCATATTTTTCACAGTCTTGTAGTTCCTAGCCACTGGTCCTCCCAGAATAAAGTGTGCCTTCCATCTCCTACTCTCTTTATAACATTTTGTCTGAACCATTCTTCATACCTCAAGCATCTCATTATCTCCTTCCACCAATTAGAAGTTTGTGCATTTGTAAGCCTTCCCCTATACTCAAAGTGTAGAGTTCTTTGAATGCTTTCATACTTGTATTGAAGTAATTATGTCCAATAGCTATCAGTAGTTGTTAATATCTTCCAGCCCCACTTTGAGAATAGAGCCTCATTGAAGGATTCTAACTCAATGACCCCTAGTCCTCCATTTGCTTTTGGTTGTGTGATTTTGTGCCAAGAAATCCATGCTATTTTCTTTCTCTCTGTTAGATTACCACCCCATAGGAAGTTCCTCTGCATTTGTGTAACTGCTTTTATGATTTGTTTTAGTGCTTTGAACATAGAGAAATAATAAATTGGTAAGTGAGTTAGGATAGTAGTAGTAAGGATTACTCTGCCACCAAATGAAAAGTGTTTGTTCTCCCAATTCGGCAATCTTGACTTGATAGATAATAGAACTGGATCCCATAATGCTATGTGTTGGTGGTTTCCTCCCAAGGGTAGACCTAGATATTTTGTTGGTAAAGTATCTAGGGTGCAAAAATAGTTGTCCTGCTAGTCTTGCTGCAGTGGCATGAGAAATATTTATAACATATAGCTTATTGTGAAAGTTAACCTTTAGGCCCGAAGCTTCTTTCAGCCATTTCAGAATGTTCTTTATAGCTAGTATATCCTCTTCAGTACCATTGTTTAGCATGATAGTATCATCTGCATACTGAAGGGTTGTTAATGTCTGATATCCCATAGGGAATCTAGTGTATAATCTTCTCTCTTGTGCAACCTTCACTAGTAGATTTAAACCTTTTGCCACTATTAGAAACAAATATGGTGACAGAGGGTCACCCTGTCTGAGTCCTTTTTCTAGAAAGAATTGGTATGTTGGGGACCCGTTGATCAATACTGAGATAGATGCAGTTGTAATGCACGCTCTTATCCATCTGATATATTTTTTATGGAATCCCATCAGCTCCATCATAGAAAGTACATAGTCCCACTGAATAGAATCAAAAGCTTTTTGAAAATCGACTTTAAACAATGCACATCTTGCTCTAGTTTTCTTTTCTAGATCAATAACCTCGTTTGCACATAAGACACTATCTCCTATGAATCTGCCCTTGATGAATCCAGACTAACTTTTAGATATAACTGATGGTATTACTTTGCTCGACCGGGTAGAGAGAAGCCTAGCAAGTATCTTGTACATATTGTTGATCAGAGAAATTGGTCTATATTCATCTGGTTGTGTGCCATTTGTTTCTTTAGTTTGCAGTTCTATGAAGGCTGCATTCATTCCTGTTGCTAATTTTTTTGAGTGATAAAAATCTTGCAAGAACTTCACTATGCCTGCCTTTAGAATATGCTAGAATTTCTGAATAAACTTTAGATTGAAACCATCAGGTCCTGGACTTTTTGATCCATTACAACTCATCACTGCCTGTGTAATCTCCTCTTCTGAAAATTCAGCAGTCAAATTGGTATTATCTATATTTGAAACAGTTTGTGTTACAGGCAGATTTAAGATCACAGAGGGATAGTTTATGTTTTTCTTGAATAAGCTTTCAAAGTACTGCTTGAAGTAATGCTAGACTCCACTAACATCATCAGTGCACGTTCCATCAATAAAAGTACCTTGTATTCCTGACTTTATTCGATTTCTATTCACACAAGTATGAAAATACTTTGTATATGCATCACCTAATTATAACCATTTGCTTCTAGCCTGCTGATATGTCATAGTTGCATGCCTTTTGAGAGTTGTCTGTTAGAGCTGCCATTTTTCTTTCCTTTTAGTAGCTTCATAATCATTCAAAGGTCTTGAATTGAGCAATTCATCCAGGATGGCAATATCTACCTTGAGTAATTTGATATTAGTGTGGATGTTTCCAAAGATTTCAATTTTCCACTTTTTCAATGCTTGTTTCAGTATTTTCAGCTTCTCTTTCAGAATGTAGCCACTACTTCCCATCATAATTGTGCTATTCCAAACTTGTTCTACTAATTGTGTATAACTAGGTTACTCTAGCCATATATCGAATACCTTGAAAAGGTATAGGTCCCCAATTCTTCAGCATTTCCAAAAATAAAAGTGGATTGTGATCAGATACTATTTTAGGCAGTCCCATTTGTTGCATTTCAGGCCATTTATGCGACCAGCATCATTTATCAACACCCTATCCAACCTACTGCCAACTCTGCAATATTGTGTAGACCAAGTGTATTTACAACCAATTAGTGGTAAATCCAGTAGCTGAAAGTCTAAGATAAAGGATGCAAAAGCAAGCATTTCTGCAACTGCCACCACAGTGGAGCCAAGTTTCTCATTTTGACTTAGTACCGAGTTGAAATCATCCAACATACAGTAATAAACAGGCAGATTAGAACCTAGCTTGGTTTGAATTTCATCCCACAATTGTCTCCTTCTATCAAATGGACAATGTGAATATATTGAGGTTGTACTTACCACTTGGGAGTCCTTTAACCATTCCCCTTCAATGCCAAGTGCACCATGAATTTCCCAGCATCTGAGTAACTTAAAAGCTTCCTTTTTCCAGCTGTAGATTATCCCTCATGAATTCCCTAGTGATGCTTGATATACCATTTTGTATGGATTTGAGCCTCATAGCAGAGGCATGAGATAAGTAGGGATCTCTTCCATTTTTGTTTCCTGAATACTTATCATATCAATATCAAATTGTGTTAGTTTGTCTCGGATATCTATCTGTTTATAGCGCATGCCCAGTCCTCGTATGTTGTATGAAAATATCTTCATAGAGTAACACTTGTATCTCCATTTAAGATAGTCATATCCTCCTCCTCTAGTGGTGTGACCTCATTTTGCTTAGCATATATTTCTTTATCTCTTGACTCCATCTTTGAAAATTCTTCCAAGAGTTGTGTCTCTCTCCTTGAACAGTAATCCCAGTTGTTGACCAAAACACAGTATTTCATATGCAGCTCCATCTAATGCACCATTTTTTGTGGTCTATGAGGTGAAGATTTATTTATGCTTTGATCATCATATAATCTGTATAGGACTTGTCTTTCAATCTGCTCTCTTATTCGTTGGTATGTCAAGATATCGGTCATTTCATTCATCCACTGAGCTTGCGATGTAGATTCTGAGGTGATTTACTCATCTGGTTGTATTGATATCCCAAGTCTAGTTTGAGTATGAGTTGGAGAGGCTTCCTTTAATCTGAGTGTGGATATTACTTCTTGTTCTTTAGTAGTGCCCGATGGCCCACCTATATATATTGGCATAATAGGGTTCTAGCCCATTTCCTTTTCGCATGGATTTTGCATGTGTGGATCTGTCAATTGACTATCCAGAGAGAGTTTGTTGCTTGAACCCACAAGACAAGGAAACTCACTATCGTACGACTGGTTCTTCGATTTTTGTGAAGTCGTCATGTCGTCGACTAGCGCCGACATTTGAGTTTTCTTTCGCCAACCCATCACTGGCTATTTAGTAACAACGTTTTTGATTGTAGGTCCAACTTTCGGCATTGTTTTTGCCCAATCTGGCCAATCCCTGTACCTAGGGTTCTCAATGACCGTCTTGTCTTTGTCGGTCTTCAGGGCTTGAGATATTCCAGCCGTCTTTGTTGCCTCTTCTTCAACAATATATATCTGGTACTTTTCAAGGCCCACTTAAATCTCCGCTTGGCAATAGTGTGACTAGTAATCTGAGTTCTCAATAGCACACGACATGATCTAAATTTTTTACTTTCGGTTGGTGTTGCTCCGGTTTGGAGGAAAGTCACTATTTTTCGAGTAATCCATCTGTAAAATTTGTCCCCTTGGCACACAATTGGCACTCCCACCACCCGTACCCAGCACAATATTTCTTTATTTGTTGGCTCATCTTCATACCTCCATGCACGAACACGTTTAATGTCTTCGACTATTGTAGGATTGTACTCACTTAGGAATTTATGCTAACTTTGTTCATCCTCCATCAAGATTAAGAATGTATTCCTGGTGGGAATAGGAGCAGCACTAAAGTTGTAGTATCCTTCTGCTACAAGAGTATTTTCTAATTGCCGTATAGTTTTCCCTTCGGTATTGCAGCGCAGTTCAGCCATTTCAACTCATCTGTAGTTGTCCTGAAGCATTCAGTTTTGACTCCATTTGTCTCATAGTCTTTGAAGGAACTATGTGTGTTCTGTTGCTGCTTACTTTTCAATATAGCTTCCTTCTGATTATGTAATTTAGCTGTAGCTTGCCTTGAGTATCGTGGATAGTTCACTTTCACAATCATGTACCCAGTTTTACCCCTCAAAAGAGGATTGTAAAGTCATTATTTTCTGCTTTGAATGTTGCGAATCCAAATCTTTATCTTTCTTTACTCAGCTTTGGTGGGATATACACATCGTTACATGAACCATAGTCCCTGAAAATTCTGCGCATATCTGTTGCATTATAATTGTTAGGGAAATTAGAGAAGTAAAGGATTGCTGTATTTTCTCTCAATTTTTTGGATTCTCTGAACTTTGAGTTCCTCTTGGTGCTTTTGCCACTTTTCATATGCCCGAGTTCTTCCTTGTTGCAGGCGATGAAGCTTTTGTATTTCCTTCGCATTATTAGTCATTTCTTTCGTGTGCATAATAATCTCATCATTTTAGGCGCCAATAACCGCACACCACCATATCTAATGTACGCTTACTCTGAAATCACAGTTATTTATTCCGCTATTATCTACTATAATGCAAAAGCTATCATTATCGATATGGTAAGTTTAAGCCATGCAATGCCATTATTATCAAAATGTCAGGTTGCTATGACTCAAGTGTTGATTTATAACTAAAATATTTCATGCGTGTGCCAAATACAATCCATTGGACGTGGACACATACATTTGTTAAGCTATGCTATGATTAGTGGGTTATAAAAATAAACATTTCTGCACAAGTGAAACGAAGCACGTCACAAGCCACTGCGCAGCTCAATCGACCGAGCT
>JAOWBN010201066.1:0-14759 GCA_028565015.1 Pinguicula moranensis | reverse complement strand
TGATTCATGTGTTTCTATTGATACAAGAATAAGTTCCCGACTCCACGTTTACATTCCGCTAGCAAAAATTCACATCATTCATCCAGCAGGATTCGACATAGTTCGGATAAGGCACTCTGTGACAACGCAAGTTCTTGAAGCACTCCCTGTTTGACTCTTGGGTAATTCGTTCAAGGAAAGCTAACCTTTCTGAAATCCTATCAAGGATTAGGTACTTTGGCAGGGCATTGGGGTCACGCTTACGCTTACGCTTACGCTGCCGGTTAGCGGTGTTCGCGTCACTCTCTAATTGAATAATGGTGGGCAGCGCAAGAAGAAACAATCTTCCACAAAGGAAGAGCGTTTCAACAACCCGGACGTTCATCGGGACTTAGTTCTAACGGACACACAACACAGAAAGATACAAACAAATTTCATATAAGTTCAAAACATATCATGCAATCTGAAAACACTCACAAAAAAACACAAAAGTTAGGCTTCAGTTGTCAGCTATCAAGATTGTTCCATAGGGAACATCCAACAATATTCAAGAATCATATGATGCAACCTCAACACCCACACACAATGACAATCTAAAAATCTTAGGCTTCAGTGATAAACGACCTCGCAAGGGAGGTTCTTCATATTATTACAAATCCTATCCCAAAACCAAGTGAACTGAAGGTTGCTTCTTTTAAGATATTTACCACATCATAACCTACTAGGATTGTTGTAAACTACCTCACTTGCTTCAGATCGGTTTGCGTGAAAAGAAAGTGAACTCAAGATTGCTTCTTAGTAAGAATCATATTCCAAAAGAAAGTGAACTGAACATAAATCCTATTCCAAAATAGAGCATGAAAGACCACTTGCAAAAGCTGGAGAGTAGAGCACGAATAGAACTCAAATAGTTTCTTCACTTAATATATAAAGATTTGTGCGAGAAATAATAGAACACGAAAGCCCACTTGCAAAACTTACAGAAACAGATAACCAAATAGGATATATAATATATATGTATCTACAATTTCAAATCTATCATGAAACTTCAAAGAAAAGCATTGTGTCCATTGACTGGCGAAATTAACACTCACCTAAACTTTTGAAGTCGACGGGAGGAGATAGCCGGAGCAGTTATCTAAGCAAACCTACATGAACAATTTTCGGTGGATTAGATAAAAAAGCGGGTAGGGTTTGAACAGGGGGCGATTTACTCCAGTCGAGAGTATTCGAGAGTTGGCGGAACCTGAATATTCCATACCTGTGCACTAGAGGCGACCTAATAAAGTTGAGAAGTAGCGAGATGTCGAGGCACAGCGGAATCACGGTGGACAGGCAGAATCATACGCAGTGCAGTCGAGAAGTCGCGATGTTTGAGATTAAGGATTAATTAGGGTTTGAAAGGTTTTTATATCAGGTGTAATTGTAATTTAATTGGTTTGCAAGGGTATTTAGGTCATCTGCCACAAGGGGTAATTCATGGGTCGCATAAATCGCAAAATTTTGGACGGGTAAAAATCACGTCGAAACCCATGCGCAATCCCGGGTCGCGGAGTAACCCCGCGGGTTGATGGTGTTTTTGTGTGTGGGCACCAAACAAGGGCTAAAACTGGGTAACGCTGCGCTGCACCACTTAATCCATCCAAAACCACGGTACCAAACGCACCCTATCAAGGGAGAGCATGGCTAATGCTATTTCCAACTTGACAAAACATTTGGATAATGTTTCAGAGGCTCTTGCTGTGAGTATATGATTTTCTGCTCAGGTGTAAATACCAGTGTTGGAGCATTAAATGTCAATCAAGAAGTTTCACGAGAAGACAAGCATACCGACAAGACAAAAAGCAGAGTTGCACGCCTGTTGACAAGACGAAAAGCATCACACACTTGTCTATTACATTAAATGAATGTTGTCTAGTACATCTATATAAATTGAGCAGAATCGATTGTAATCGTATGATAAGAATCAGAAGTATTATTCAATACCAGAGAAAGTTCCCGATTTCATTTTACAATTCGATGTTAGTGGAGTTTCTAGGATAGAGGAGTTAAAGATCATGACTCATGATCCTTACTCATTATAAATACAAGTTTATCCCAAACTCCACTAACCTTATCTACTAACACATACACACCCTCAAGTTTTGTTGTCGGATCTCCGATATCTAACTTGCACAATGTATTTTCAAACATTTTTCTCGAGACAGCTTTGGTCAGAATATTTGCCAGTTAGTCTTCAAATCGAACAAATGGAAGACTGTGGATGTTGTCTTCTAACTTTTCTTTGATGAATGTCGATCCACTTCTATATGCTTTGTTCGATCGTGCTAGACTGGATTTCCCGAGATGCTAATTGTTGTCTAGCTATCACACTAGAGAGGGATCGAATCTCTTATTTTGAAACCGATCTCCGTAATGAGTTTTCTTAGCCAAAATACCTTGGCAAGTCTTCGAGCTACTCCTCTGAACTCAATTTTGGCACTTGACAAAGCAATCACTTTCTATTTTTTACTTTTCCAAGTCACCAAATTACCATAAATTATCATAAAGTATCATGCGGTTGATCTTCGGTCCACCTGGTTTTCAGCCCAATCTGCGTCGGTGTACCTATGGATGTTCAGATGTCCAGACCTCTTAAAGATAATTCTGTATCCCGCTATCCCTTTCAGATATTGGACTACTCACCGAGTTGCTTCCATATGTCCTGTCTGAGGTTTATGCATAAATTGACTGATCACTCCTATGGCACAGGCTATGTGAAGCCGGAACAAGATAGTGATTATCCTGTAGGCTCAAAAGTATAGAAAATTGCAGGAAAATAATGAAACAAGAACTTCTCCAAAAAGAATCCTGAGCGGTGCTCTCGGTTTTCGTTTATTTTATTTTTTCTCAAAATTCGATAATCAAAATGAGTCCACAAGTCGGACTTAAATAGCCAAAGAATTAACTGATTTTCCGCAATCTGCCATAATTAGCATAATCATGAAAATCACTTCTAATTAAATTTTAAATCAAAACAAGCAATCTGCCAGAACAACAACAACAACAACAACGTACCCAGTATATTCCCAACTAGGTTGGGGTCTGGGGGGTCAGATGTACGCGGCCTTACCCTTGTAATTGTACAAACAAGCAATCTGCCAGAAATTAGGCCCAAATCGGGATTAATTGACCTTGCTAATTGACAGATTGATTTATTACAAAAAATAACAAAACTTAACTAAATGTAATAATTCGAAAGGAAAGATAGCAGAATTTGAAGACAACTTATTCAAAGAAAACGTGCACACTGAAATGACGTTTCTGAATTGAGGTCGCGATTATGATAACCTTAGCCAAAGATATGCCCAAAATACTAAAATCAACCTTAATTAGGAATATGCCTCTATTATTTCCTAATTTTGCAGATTCTCCTGCATCACTATGTCTGGCCTAGTATGGGAGAGGTATATCACCTTTCCAACTAACCTCTGGTACTGTTCCTGGTTTGTAAGGCTCGGATTCTCATCGAACTAGAATTTGTGATTCATTATCATTGGAGTTTCAGCTGGTTTGCATTCTAGCATTCCTGTTTCGGCTAAGAGGTCGAGTATGTATTTTTTCTGGTAGATGAATATCCCTAAGCTGATCTTAGCACTTCGATCGCAAGGAAATACTATGGGGGTCCCAAATCCTTCTTTCAAATTCTTGAAATAAGTTCTTTCGAAGCTGTTGAATTTCAGTAGTATCACTCCCTGTAATAATCATATCATTAACATAAATGATGAGGCACGTAATAAGTGTACCTCATTTTTTAGGAATAGTGTATAGTTTGAGTTGCTCTGTTTATATCCATATTGCTTTATCGCAAACGAGAATCTACCAAACCATGCTCGAGGAGATTATTTGAGGCCATATAGTGCTTTCTTCAATTGACAAGCTTCTCCTCATTTGAATTTTGACGAATATCATGGGGGTGTTTCCACATATACTTCTTCTTTCAAGTCTCCATGTAGAAAAATATTTTTTACATCAAATTGGTGGATAGGCCAATCAAGGTTTGCTGTGATGGAGAAAAGTACCCTGATCGTATCAATTTTTGCAACTGGTGAAAAAATATCAGAATAATACAGACCATAAGTTTGTGTGAAACCCTTTGCCACTAGTCTTGCCTTGTATCTTTCAATCGTTCTATCGGCCTTGTGTTTACTGTAAATACCCACCGACAACCTACAAGTCTTTGTCTTGATGGTGGTTCACATTTCTCTCAAGTCTCATTCTTCATCAGGGCCCTCATCTCTTCTTTCATGGCTTGCTCCCATTCTGGTTTTCCTTGAGCTTTTGCAAAATTCATTGGGACATGCATAGTATACACAGAAGCCAAAAAAGCTACAGCCTGTCTGGTTAAACTCACCTTGGCCAGCTAAGCCGTAGAGTATTTGTATGATTTTGGAATATGGTCTGGTACATATCGCTTTGTTGGGATACCTTCGTTCTTCCTCGGAGGAAGAGTGTATGTTTTTGACGTCTCTGTACTCTGCTCAATAGGATGATAAGAAGACACATGATCAATATCTGAAACAAAATCAGGAATATGTACCTAAGGGAACTGTGGCGAAGAAGATTGGGGCATGGGGTCTATGGTCGTAGGTGGCTCGGCCGCAGGTACTGTCTGTATCTCCATGGGAGGCGGCTCGGTGGTTCCTGTAGCATGTTCTTGTGGGACAACAGGCACTGCCATACTTGGACGTAGCAACCAATTGAGGGGATCACCGGAATTCTCCCCCTGACCACGAGGTTGGAAAGGATAGTAAAATTCAGACTCAAGGAAGTTACAGTCCATGGTAGTATACATTCAACGAGTGGGAGGATGATAGAAACGATAGCCTTTCTAAGGCGCATTTAAGGGCACACGGATCAAGCTTAGTCCTATCGTGTCGTGGAATATGGATGAAGACAGTGCTCCAAAAGACCTGAGGTGGTAATGTAAGAGGAGTAAACTCGGGTATATGAGTAGATAGTGTATGTAGAGGGATGGCTCTGATACCATGTTAGGATTGGATAGAACTCAAAAACTTGACATTCATTTCCTTGCTTCTCATGTACATATAGGAGGACTTTAGTAGTTTAAATGTTAATTGAGTTTGTGGGATAGAGTAGTTAAGGATCATGAATCATGATCCTTAATCGTTACAAATACAAGTTTATCCTAAACTCCACTAACCTTATCTACTAACTAACACAGTCAACTATACAATCACTCAACAAGTTTATTCATAATTGATAAGGAGTTTTCAAACATAAGCCAAATATCATTACTTAACTATTCATGTGATACCCAACCCCAAATCCACTAGGCCATCTTTCAAAAGAATATTGTTGTAAATAATAGGAAAAACGTCATTTTTTATAACCATAACCCATTTGGTATATAAGGTATTATAACTCAAATTCTAACTAAATTTATAATAATAAATTCTATTAAACTCTACTCAACTCTAACTTTATCCGATAAACAAATAACTCTATCTGTTAACTATTAAATAATCAGATTTCAATGCTCCCCTTCAAGGCGGGCTCCACTAAGCCCATCTGATACATAGTTTAACATGAAATGGCCTCCGAGCAGTAAATGATGGCCCATCAAGTTTGTCATTCCACTCTGGCCCATTCAGTATCCTTCTGATCTGGTCCCAGTATCCTCAAATTGGGCCACCATATCTCCTTCAGATATAATCTATCCAATTCCTCCTTCAATTCTCTCGCTGACGCATGGCTCTTCACCTTCCTAGCCAACGCATGGCTCTTCACCTCTCTTGCCAACACTCTAGGCTCCCCTGAGCCTGAGTCTCACTCTCATCACTAATCAGTTGCATTGGCGCTCCTAGCCTAATTCTAGACTCTCCTCTTGCCCGTCCCCTCAGTCAGTCATTGACCTCCATCTTGTCGGCCTCTCCAACTCAAGCATAAGTCTCCATCTTGCTGGCCCCTGGCTAAGTGTTAGACATTCTTTTGTTGGTCCCAAAACAAACGTGTCAACTCCGACCAGCAATAGTCAAACGCTGGACTGGTAAAATGTCCCCAACCCATGACAACACAACAACAATCCAACACCATGCAATCGATGACACCTCCAACAATCGAACCCAAAAATACCTCTAAGACAACATGGCAACTGTCTAACACCGTGCTATCTATAACTGTTGGTATTTATGAATTTTATGATATAGATTAAGGGGCAAATTGCAATTAAGGAACTTTGTACCTATTTGAGAGGGATTTTATCCAATAAACAAGTTTTACATTCCTAAATTACAATTTTGTATCAAAGTAAGAAATCAAGAAATTCTAAACCCTAAAACTCATTCATGCCACCACTCATTCCCGCCCCGTTTCTTTCGCCGTCGCCGCACCTCCATCACCAAAAACTGCTGCTCGTAACCGCCTATGGACGTACCTCACAGATCCGACCATTTTCGGCTGCCTATCACGTCGTGAAGCATGTCGAAAATAAGATTCTTCTTGATGCGTTTGCCATTGCCTGCTTCGGTGATCACCATGGTCGAATTCGCCTGGCCAAGGGCTATTCGCTGCTGCATGTCCACCTACGGGTCGACATCACACGCCACTACCATCGTTACCTTATCCAGAGAAAAAACAAACTCTCCGCCTCTGGTAGTTTTTGTTGATTTAGTGTCTTTTGATGTATATTGGTGTTTTGATGAATATGGTGGATTGTTTATTTGGATTAGTGATATTTGTCTAAACTTGGGAATCCAATTAGGTATTGTGTGGATTTTTGAGATATTGAGTGTTGATGGTTGGGTGTTAAGGCGTGTGGATTGTTGTGTGGATGTGTTAGAGAGTGGAGGATCGTGCTGTGTAAATTGTGGATTGTTGATGTGATTGATTATGGTTGGAACTACTGTGTGTGAGGTGATAAAGATGGATGATAGTGTGGTTAAACAGGGATTGAATGTTTGGGAAAAGTCAATTTTGAGGTGCTCAAAGCCGTGGTTGGGTCATACATGGAGCGAAATCGTTGTTTCTACTGTTGCTCAAATCAAGCTTGATCTTCTATCTATAGATTTAAAACTTGATGAATTGGTTACATATCTTAGCCGATCACGTAGGATTGAGACCATCTTAGTAGGAAGGAGCCTGGATGAAGACCTGATGGAATGTGAGTCGGGAAGTGACGTCTCTTTGACTAAGGAGTGAAAAGTTACACATGCTTAGCTGTATATCTGGTTCTTGAACTTGATGACTGCCTCAGTTGATTCTACTGTGGATGGCCTTAACTTGGTGAGTGAGATGTGGACTAACCTGAAGACAACCTATGTCGGGACTGGAAATCAGATGAGGATGTTTTAGCTTTAGTTGGATATCGATGCAAAGGTCCATGGAGAGACGTCTACCCAGGAGTATTCTATCTGTCTGAAGCAATTGTGGGCTGAGATGAATCACTATGACCCTTTTTCTAGCTGCAGTGACTCGGGGTGCAAAATGCGACAACGTTTTTAGAAAGAAAGGACTATGAAATTTTTGAAGGATCTGAATCTGATCTTTCACTCGAGGAGATTAGTTATGTTTTCTCATGCTAAGATTCCATCCCTGGATAAGGTCATTGTCGCTATGATACAGACGTAGAGTGAGATGAGGATATACTCTATGCCAAGTGCAGTGTCGGATGTGAAGCTCTGGTAACGTTGCTTTAGCCTCAGGTTTCAGAGGTATGTATAACCCAGTAGCTCTGACATCGTTTCCTACTGCTGATTCTTCAGATAGGATCATTGACTTTGGAGCTTTTAGGCACGTGACAGGTCATGCTAGGGAGTTCACTTCCTATACGCAAAACCAAAAGCGGATAACGGTAAGCGGAATTGGTGGAATTCCATTACCGTTACCGTTTCCGTTACCGTTATTGTTAAGGGCGGTAATAGCGGTAACGGTAACGGTAGTGGTTAGGTTTTTAGATTTCGCTAAAGTAGCGGTAACGGTAACGGTTTATAGCCGATTTTTAGCTGAAATTCTGCTATTTTTGCCCCAAAAAAATGCACATTTTACTTAAAATGAAAAAAATGAAAAACACACACATTATGTTGTGTCTTGCATCTTCAGCCATCAGTCATCACTAATATTTTGTTTTTTATTATTAAGTTTTTACTATTCTTTCACATAATGTCTAACTTTTACTTGGTTTTTGTGATATATGCAGAGTTGAATGAAACCCCACAAGAATTCATGGCCCGTTTGCTAGGTTACTTGTTGGTATTTTTGGGCTGGACTTGGTCATATTGTTGTGTTGTTGGACTTGGTTATTTGGTTGGAAGCCGTAACTATATTATTAATATTTTGTACTTTTGTTCTATAATTTGTTGTTGGTTGTTGCTGGGTAATTAACTTTTGATGCTATTGCTTATTGCTATTACTTATCACAATGTTGCTGGCATGTAAACCTTATTGACAGGTACTCCTACTATCGTCTCCGAATTGTATTGTATTGGCTGAATATGTAAACCTCATTGACATGAATTGTATTGGCAGAATTAGCGGAATTCTGCTACCGTTACCGCTAAGATAGCGGAATAAACCTCTATCCTCTATCTTAGCGGTAACAGTAACGGATGAGGCCATTGCGTTACTGCTATTACTATTATCCACCCCTATGCAAAACTGTTGAGTGTCAAGACAACCGATAGCATTGATTATCCATTAGTGGGTAAGGGTACAGTGGGTTGTACCAACACTCTGATTTTGTTTAAAGTTTTGCATGCTCCTTCATTCCCCATAAACCTTCTGTCCATAAATGCCATTGTTAACCAATTGAATTGTATTGTATTATTTGATAATCCTCAGGTGATGTTCCGAGAGAAGAGGACAGACAAGATACTTGGGACTGGAACATGGCGTAGTGGCCTATAGTACATGGATCAGAAGGGATTGGACTCAGCTCTTTCATCCATCATGGAGTGACCTAGAGGAGACAATAGTTTGGAGGACTTACTGCTTTACCATAGGCAATTAGGTCACCCATTCTTCTTGACTTTGAGTCAACTTTATCTCTGTTAATTTGCTGCAGTTAATAAGGAGAAACTTTTTGTGATGCTTGTGGGTTGGGCAAACATACCAGAAGCTCTTAGGTGAGTTTGCGTGTTTTTGATTTGATACTTTCTAATTTATGGGGGACTTGTTCCACAGTAACATTCAATGGATTCCATTATTTTGTTTGATTAATTGATTGTTGCTCCCGCGTTACTTGGTTGTACTTGATTAAAAATAAGAGTGATGTTTTTGCTTGTTTTAAGAATTTTCACAGAGGAATACAAAAGCAGTACGATGCAGTAGTGAAGGGGTTGAGGTCTGATAATGTGACGAAATACACTAACAGGGCATTTGCAGACTATCTATCATCACAGGGCATTAAGAATCAAACCACCTGCTCATACACACTAAAGAAAAATGGGGTAGCTGAGCGAAAAAATTGCCATCTTCTTGAGGTGACTAGGAGTATGATGTTCACTATGAATGTCTCTAAATACGTGTGGGGACAAGCAATTCTTATAGCCACATTCCTGATTAACACGATACCATCCTGTGTTTTAGATTGAAAGGCTCCATTTCAGATCTGGAATGGTACAAAAAGTGACACCATTCAGATGAGAACTTTTGGGTTGTGTATGCTTTGTCCAGGATAACAGGCCAGAGGTTGGAAAGTTGGATCCGACAACCATAAAAAATGTGTATGTATGGTACTCTACGGTTCAGAAAGGATATGTGTGCTGGAGTCAGCTTGAGCTGAGATTGTTTGTGAACATGGATGTAACATTTCTAGAACATTAACCATACTTCCAATAGGTCTCCTCCTCACCTTTTTAGGGCTCGCTTGATGGTGTACGGTAAGAGGGGGAGAGTAATGACAAGGATGAGAGCAGTGGTGATAAGTGGGGATATGTGATAATATGAATTGGAGACAATCTTGCTAGAGAGAGAGAGAGAGAGATTCTAGGTTAGGGAGAGCCATTGTTAGTATATAAGAGACATCATCCGCACACCTAGTGGCAGGGGAGAGAGGATATCATAGAGGTTCCCGAGTCACCCGCACCGGTTGCATGCTCAAGGTTCTTGCCTACGTCAACTCCGACAGCACCTTTACCTTTACCTTCACCTTCATCTGCATCAGCCTTCAGGTGATATTACCCCTCTCCCCGATATTCCTTTCTCTGATATTACTATTAGGAGGACCACTCGAAGCAATGTAGGGGTCCCACAAAACAGATATGATTTTACATTTTTTTCCCTGATATTGCTTATCCACATGCTCACTTTGTCTCCTACTGACACATATTTCCTGATCATAGAGCATTCATTGCATTTTTAGACATAATCACTATTCCAAAGTGTTGGTAGGTGGCTAAGATAGACTTGAGATTGAAAACGACAATGATAAAGGAACTTGAGGCCCCTGCAAAGAACAAATCCTAGTAGCTTGTGCCACTGCCGCCGGGTAAGAAGGTTGTTGGAAGTAAGTGGATGTTCACTGTGAAGCAGAACCAAGAAGGCATAGTTGAACGTAGGCACAACTGGTAACCAAGGTATACAACCAAACTTATGGGATTGATTACGATGAGACCTTTGCACCTGTTGCAAAGATGAACACAGTCAAGACTTTGGTCTTTATAGCAGTGAACAAAGGGTGAAACTTGCACCTGTTTGATGTGAATAATGCATTTCTTCTAGTAGAAAATGTTTACATGGAGATTCCCCTAGGATTTTGCACTTGTCAGACAGCTGGTAAGGTTTGCAAACTCGAAAGATCATTGTATGGTTTAAAACAATCTCCTCGATCTTGGTTTCACAGGTTCAGGAAGGCCATGATTGGCATGGGCTATCAGCAAACCAATGCTGATCATACCGTATTCTTCAGGCAGAATGAGAGTCATACCACGATGCTAGTACTCTATGTGGATGCATGATATTTACTGGTGATGATGAGAGTGAGATCGCAAGCCATGGATGCATGATATTTACTTGGCAAGGAGTTTGAATTGAAGGACTTAAGTAAATTGAAATACTTCATTGGGATTGAAGTGGCTCATGGGCCAAAAGGAATTATTATGTCCCAGAGGAAGTATGTTCTAGATTCATTCCAGAAGATAGGTATGTTGGGCTGCAAGCTTGCTAAGATGTTGATTGACTATTGATTGAAGTTGTGTATAGAAATAGGCATGACAGTTGACAGAGAGCGGTATTAAAGATTGGCATGCCGACTGATATACTTGAATTATACCCGACTGAATATATCATTTGCTGTGAGCATGATGATCAGGCATACGCATGATAGTAGAAAGGATCACCTGGATGCCGTGTACTAGATATTGAGATACCTGAAGAGTGCATCGGGAAAGGATTGATCTTCAAAAAGAATGAACATCTGAACATTGAGGGCTACTGCGATTCACATTGGAATTGTCGTGTTGATGACAAAAAGTCAACATCTAGATGCTGCATGTTTGTAGGAGGCAATCTAGTCTATTGGAAAAATAAGAAACAACCAATAGTGGCTCGTTCTACAGCAGAGGGAGAATACAAAGCCATGACCCTGAGTGTTGTTGAGATAATTTGGTTGAGGTCGATGCTTGTGGAGCTTAAGATGAACCCGGAGTCCCAATTGAAATTGTGGTGCGACAACAAGTCAGCCATCAGCATTGTCAATAACCCAGTTCAACACGATATAACCAACCATATAGGGATTAATAGGTTTTTTGTCAAAGAGATGTTGAATAGTGGGTTGTTAGAGATGAGTCACATAGCCACCAAGGAACAAGTTGCTGATGCGCTGACAAAAGGCCTTAGTTCTCTAGATCCTAAGAGACTTTGTAACAAGATGAGTTTAGTTGATATCTTTCGCCATCTTGACGATGAGTGTTGGTATTTATGCATTTATGATATAGATTAGGATGCTAATTGTAATTTAGGAACTTTGTACCTATTTAAGCCTGAAAACTTTTATCCAACAAACAAGATTTACATTCCTAAATTACAATTATAACACCTCCAACTCTGCTTATCAACAAACAATATCCAATCCTTCAACACAATCATAACCAGTCCTCGAAACAACGCCTAGTTGGATACCCAAGTTCAGGCAATCAACATCGATCAACACCATAAATCGCAATCACCAATCCATACAAACTATCCTTCCTATCAACTTGGGTAGTAGGAGCTCCTGTGCCTTTGAGTTGGTGCATTATGATGTGTGGGCCCTGTCCCACAACAGTAGTCAATAGATTTCGATATTTTATGACCTTCATTGACTGTTACTCTCAGGTTACCTAACTTTATCTGATGAAAACTAAGAGCGAGGTACTGACATGTTTTAAAGATTTCCACAAAAGCGCTCAGACACAGTATGAAGCATCCGTGAAGGCATTGAGGCCAAACAATGGGACAGAGTATACCAACGGAGCATTTGCAGAGTATCTGTCATCGCAGTGCATCCAATACCAAACCACATGCCCATACACACTGGAGCAAGATGGAGTGGCAGAGAGAAAGAATCACGATCTTTTAGAGGTTGCTCGGAGTATGATGATTTTCATGAATGTCCCAAAGTACCTATGGGGAAAAGCAGTTATAACAATCACTTTTCTGATCAACAGGATGCTCTCACGCATGCTGGAGTGTAGGTCCTTATTTCAGGTTTGGAAAGGCTCAAATAGAGACATTCTTTCTTTGAGAATCTTTGATTGTGTGTGTTTTGTACAGGATATCAAACCGGGGGTAGAAAAGTTGGATCCGAGGGCTATGAAATATGTCTTTGTGGGGTACCCTGCTACTAAGAATGGATATGTTTGTTGGAATTCAGTTGAGAGAAGGCTATTTGTGAGCATGGATGTGTCACGTTCGAAGAGCATGAGTCGTACTTCTCCCATGGAGTACCCTCATTCTTTGATAATTCGCCAGATCCGAGAGGTATACGATGAAAGTGGAAGAGCTGTAGTGATAGGGGTGAGAGCAGTAGTGATAGGGGGTGCTGGTGATAGTACAAGTTGGAGACATATTCTGCCCTAACCCGATTAGTGATCCAATAGCAGAGGAGGAAACTGAGGAGGATTTGATTTATAAGAGGGAGATTCAGGGCCAGGGAGAGCCACACCTAGTATATACGAGACATCATCCCCATGCCCAGTGGCAGAGGAAAGAGGAGACCATAGAGTTTCCTGAGTCGCCTGAACCTTTCCTATACCCAGTGTCCTTGTTTGCTTCGACTCAGGGGTACATTCATCTTCATCAGTCCCTTCAGGTATTATTACTCCTTACTCTGATATTATTCTTCCCGTTCCCTAGTCAGTTAGGAGGACCACTCGCAGCAATGCAGGGATTCCACCTAACAGATATGGTTTTTCCCCAGATACTGCCCATCCTCATGATATTACCCATTTTGTTTCCTACTCACATATACTTCATGAATATGGAGCATTCATTACATTTTTGGACATTGTATCTATTCCTAAGTATTGGCAGGTGGCTAAGACAGACTCGAGGTTGAAAGCTACCATGATAGGGGAGCTTGAGGCCCTTGCAAAGAATAAAATCTAGCGGTTTGTGCCACTACTACCGGGTAAGAAGGCAGTTAGATGTAAGTGGGTGTTCACTGTGAAGTAGAACCAGGAGGACAAAGTTGAACGCTACAAGGCGCGACTTGTTGCTAAGGGATACAAGTACGTTTATGGAATTGACTACGATGAGACCTTTGTATCAGTGGCAAAAATGAGCACAATTAGGATTCTAGTCTCTATAGCAGCGAACAAAGACTGGAAGTTACACCATCTCGATGTAAAGAATGGATTTCTTTATGGTGATCTTTTGAAGGAAGTTCACATGGAGATTCTCCCAGGATTTGGCACCAATCAGACAGCTAGCCAAGTTTGTAAGCTTGAAAAATCACTCTATGGTTTGAAACAATCTCCCAGAGCTTGGTTTGACATGTTCAGGATGGTTATGATTGGCATGGGCTATTAGCAGATCAATGCTGATCAAACGTATGTTTAGGCAAGTTGGGAGTCATACCACAATGATGGCAGTGTATATGGTGTAGGATCAAAGATCGATTTCTAAAAATTTTGAACACTTGCAAGTTCGAACCAATCAATGAAATCGAACCCAAACATGTGTTAATCCGTGTTCTAGAGCTACAAGGTGAGTCGTACGTACCTCATTTCGCCGAAAAATGGAACACTCGGCCAAAACTTTTAGAAATCGTGCAAAAACCGTGGGAAATCTTCGATCACGGAAGTTCCAAAGGAGGAGACTCGCTACCCGTAACACTCCCTGGAGAAAGAAGATACGGTTACTAGGCCATTTCCGGCAAAATCACGGCGACGGAAATCTCGTTTCTCATCGTTCGGTTGATCGCAAGTTTTTGTGAAGAAGGAGAGGAAAGACGTGTTTTCGCGAAGAGAGAAACTCTGATCCTTATCTCTCACATTCAACCGACTAAAAATGAGAATTAATTCTCATTTGGGCTTTAGGCCCAATTGCGATTTAAATGATTTGGGTTTTAATTCTAGCCCAATTGAATTTAATCTCATTAAATCCAATTACAATTAAATTGCAATTTAATTGAATTCAATTCCCACTAAACTTAATTAATTCTCGGCCATCTCACATAATTTATTATTTAATTTTTCAGTTTACCAGATAGAGCGACCTGATAGGATCCATATCTAAATTGGTACTATCATAAGTGGCATCTAGCAATGCATTATGATCCGAGATAATATAGACATATTGTG
>JAOWBN010201065.1:0-26831 GCA_028565015.1 Pinguicula moranensis | reverse complement strand
AACACAAAACAAGCAGACAGTCTTTCTCGGATGATCAAGGGACTGGACAAGCAGGCTGACGGCAAGAAAGGCGGTAAAAAAGCTGTCGTTGCCCAATAGAGCTTGTGTAGAGACTGCATGTTGGTTGTTACTCTTTCTCAAAGTAGACTGGCCTCATTGTTTACTTCATTTAGTCTGGTTTCAAATTGTAGGACTGGATGCATTTAACTGGAATGATGTCTAATTTATTTTCAGAATTTAATTTTGTTAATGGAAATTTGTGTTTGACGTTTGTCTAGTTACCACAAGGGTGGATCTAAAAACAAAATATTGGGGAGCCAAAAAAATATTTTTAGATGGAAATTTTTTTGATGAGACCCAATTTTTTTTGGAAAATAAGTAATATTTTTTGAGGTTCAGAGTATATTATTTATATAAAATATTATTAAAATTTAATCTAAACAAATTAATTTTTTTAAGTATATTTAATTTTTTTTTATCCAAATATATTTTAAGGTATCCAATCCGCTTTTCACTTACCTCCGGTCCAAATGTACGTGTATCAAAAGACACCAAAATACTCCACCCTTCCTTTCCTATTAAACTCTCGTACAAAAGCAGAATCCTCAAAATCTTATCAATACGCCCTAACAATGGCCGCTTCTCTCCGCTTCATCTCCTTAACTCCGCAAACCCTAGGTTTCCACTGTTCTTGTTCCGGCGCCGGCAGCGCTTCGAGTTTCTGCTTGACGACATTGCATAGCCCGCTGTCAAAACTCGTTCCAAGATATTCGCCTGACATGAAGCTTTTCATGGGGAATTTACCTTTCAATGTTGACAGTGCGGTTGGAGTTATTATTGTTTTGAATTGGTCAGTTGAATAAGTATTGTCTTTTGTTCACGTTTAGTTTGTCTGAGTCTTGGGGAGGAATTAGTCCTCAACAGTTTTCGTTTTTCTTGCATCTATAAGGCTATATAACAGCCTCTTCTTCATTGAATAAAGTACAAAGTTCAATTCATTCTCTGTTCAAAACATATGGTATCGGAGCCACCTAGGGCACTTGGGTGAAGTTTGAGCGTGAGCGAAGACAAAGGATTGATGGTGAGCTTGGGTGGGTGTGAGTGAAACACAAGAAGCAAAGAGTTATGGAAAGCAGTGGAGGAAGGAATTCCCACAATTGAGAATTCTACTGGAAGCGATGTGCAGAAGAAAACAATGGAGGAGGCCAAGCTCAAAAATATGAAGTGCAAGAATTACTTGTCCCAAGTAATTGGCCGAGAGATCTTGGAAACAATTTTGGACAAAGGGATGTCTAAAGCAATCTAGTGGGCAATGAAACTAAAGTACAAAGGATCCACAAAGGTAAAGAGAGTTCAACTTCAACCTTTGAGGGAGTTTGAGCTATTTACTATGCAAGAAGGAGAAAAAGTAGACATTTTTGTGGGATGAATCTTAACTGTGATGAACAAAATGAAGGCACGAGATGAGAAGATGGAGCAGAGCACAATAGTCAGCAAGATACTCAGATCCTTGACACAAAAATTCAATTATGTTGTCTTCTCAATTGAGAAATCAAATTATCTGACTACTGTTGAGAATTGATGAACTACATGGAAGCCTTCTTTTGCATGAACAAAGAATGCAGAGACATCAAGAAGAAGAGCAAGCATTAAAAGTTGGGACATTTTCAGGATGAATGTCCAAACTGGGAAAAAAGAGCAAACTATGCAGAAGATGGCATATACTGAATTCCCTCAAGCACAAAGAGAAGAGGTATGATGACAGGAAATAGGGAGTGGTTTGTAGACATTGAGGACGATTTCACTCGAATAGTGAAGCTTGACAATGACACAAGATTGACGGTCTTTGGAAAGGGCAAGGTGAGTTGCATCCAAATGGAATAACTCAGGTATATTATCTTATGTATATTATGTTCTTGAGTTAAGGAACAATTTGATGAGTCTAGGACAGCTTCATGAAAAGGGATTGGCTATACTAATTCAGAATGACACTTGTTAAGTTTTTCATTAGCCTAGGGGTGTGATTATGCAAACTGATATGAGTAGAAATAGGATGTTTTATGTTTTAGTTGCTATCTTTTTAGCAGAAGTATCTCTATGCCTCAAAGTTGAAACTACATCAGAGAAGGAACTTTACTTGTGGCATTGTCAATTTGGACACCTAAATCACACCAGCCTGAAAGCTCTTGCTGACAAACAGATGGTAAATGGACTACCCTCTTTGAAGTCTCCAGAAAGGCTGTGTTGCATGCTTAACTGACAAGCAACACAGTGTGGAGAGCATCAAAACCACTTCAGCTTGTACACTCAGACATATGCGGACCAATTAAACCAGTTTCAAATCATGAGAAAGGGTATGTCCTAAGCTTCATTGATGATCTGACACGAAAAACTTGGGTTTATTTCCTGTAAGAAAAATCTGAAGCATTTGCACTCTTCAAAGTATTCAAAGCATGTGTTGAAAAGGAGTAGGAGATTCTATAATCTGCTTGAGAACAGAAAAGGAAGGTGAATTTTGCTCTAAGGGAATTCGAAGAATTCTGTAAGTCAAAGGGCATTAGCAGACAACTGACAACAGCCTTCACCCCTCAGCAAAATAGAGTTGCTGGGAAAAGCAGAACCATCATGAATGTTGTTCGAGCAATGCTGATGGAAAAAAGGTTCCAAAACCTTTTGGGCTGAAGCTCTGCAATGGTGTGTTTACATTCAGAATTGTTGTCCAACCGAAGCTATTAAACACAAAACACTTGAGGAAGCATGGAGTGGTAAGAAACCTGTAGTGAATTATTTCAGAGTTTTTGGGTGCCTAGCATATGCCCACATACCTGATCAGAAAAGAAGCAAACTGGATGACAAGAGCAAAAGGTGTGTATTCCTTTGAGTTAGTGATGAATCTAAGGCTTGGAGACTATATGATCCCATTTCTAAGAATTTTTTTATTAGCAAAGATGTGGTGTTTGAAGAGGGTGAAGAGTGGACTTTGAATGAGGAAGGAACCAAGCATGATGTACTTGAGTGGAAAGATGAAAGGTATGATGAGGGTGTTGTTTAAGAAGTAAATTTTGAGAGAGAAAGTACAGTAGTTGCTTCCCAGACCAGTCCAAACAGCAGCAACAATCTAACAAGAGAAACTATCTCATCTCAAGGAGCTCTCAACAACCAGGATGTAGAAAAAGATCAACGAGAGATAATAACACCAATCTAGATGGTAGATTATGAAACAAGAGAATGATTATCAAATGATGATTTGATAAATGCATTGCAAGTAACAGAAGCTGATCATATGACTTTTGAAGAAGAAGCCAAGGATACCAACTTGAGAAAAGCAATGGCATTAGAGATCGAGTCCATAGAGAAGAATCACACTTGGGAACTAACAAAGTTGCCTAAAGGAGTAAAGCCTATTGGAGTAAAGTGAGTATTCAAGACCAAACTCAATGAAGATGGAAATGTAGAGAAGTTCAAAGCAAGATTGGTGGCAAAAGGCTAGCAGCAAAAAGAATCCTAAGATATCTCAGTGGCACAATGGATCATGGAATCCTTTACAAGGGAAGAGAAAACAATTTGAAACTTATGGTATTTATTGACAATGATTATGCAAGGAGCCTATATGATCGAAGAAGCACTTCTGGCTATGTGTTTATGTTAGGCTCAGGAGCCATTTCTTGGTCCTCCACGAAGAAATATGTAGTCACTCTCTAGAACAGAAGCAGAGTATATTGCAGCGGCATCATGTGCAAGTCAGTGTGTTTGGCTCAGAAGAATAATGGATCAACTTGGATTTGAAGGAGGGACAAGCACCATGATTCACTGTGATAACAGTTCCACCATTAAATTGTAAAAAAATTTAGTCTTTCACGGGAAGGACAAGCACATAGATGTGAAATTCCACTTTTTAAGAGACCTAGTGAATGAAGGAGTTATTGAGCTAACATACTGCAACTCCCCGGAGCAACTTGCAGATATCATGACAAAACCTGTGAAGCTAGACCAGTTTGAAAAGCTCTGGAAAATGCTTGGAATAATCAGCATAAACTAAGCATTGACATAACTTAGCTTAAAGGCTAGATTATTGGAGTTATTATTGTTTTGAATTGGTCAGTAGTCGTCTTTTTCTTCACGTTTAGTTTGCCCGGGTCTTAGGGTGGAATTAGTCCTTAGCAATTTCCATTTTTCTTGCATCTGTAAGGCTATATAATAGCCTCTACTTCATTGAATAAAGTACATAGTTCAATTCATTGTCTGTACAAAACAAGTGCTACGCTTGCAGAATTGTTGAAAAAGCCGGAAGTGTTGGCATGATTGAGGTACTCTTATACTTCACAAGATACTCATTTGTTACTTCATAGGGCAATCAGTTCCCTACGTCTTTATTCTTTGTTCTTGGATTTATTTATTTTTTTGCTGTTATTTTGTGGTTTCAAAAATTCACCCAGAAAAAGTTGTCAATTCTACTTTGGTTAATTGTACTTGAGTACTATTGCTACTATGTTTATTATAAATTTTGCATTTTTTTGTGTTGTCTATGTAAAGGGAGCAGGAATGCTGTACAATAACGATGGTAATGAAACTTTGTAGGTTGTCTATAATAAATTCTCGGGAAGAAGCTATGATTTTGACTTCGTGATTATATCTTTAGTTGAGGAAGTTGAAGCTGTTGTTCAACAATTCCATGGGCATGTAAGTTTATTGCCCTGCCACTTGCGGAGGTGCTTTCTGATGTGATTGCTTGCTCAAGCTTCAACATCAGTAAATTTCTTTTGGATTGTTGAGTTTACCCATTTCACACCCGTAGTGCCTGTTGTGCATCATATTCATTTTTACTTTATTGTATATCCTTTGAATTCATGAGCCCAAAGTTACAATTCTTTTCGGGAGATTCAAGGCAGGGAGATTAGTGTAAACTCTGGACCACTGCCTCCTAAGCAAGACAATTCTTCATTCATAGATAATTATTCATTCCAAGACATTTTTTCATTCTACGGAGGACCTACGGGATGGGAGAGAGAAAATCCCGATAACACCAGAGAAAATCCCGATAACACCAATAGGTTGTATGTTGATAACCTTGCATGGAGTGTTGACAATCTTGCTCTTGAAACCTTGTTTAGTGAGTAAGGAATAGTTAAGAAAGCCAGGGTGGTGTATGACAAAGAAAGTGGTACATCAAGAGGATATGGGTTTGTAACTTACAGTTCTCCTGAAGAGGTAAAAAATGCCATTGAAGCATTGGATGGTGTTGTAAGTATCCTGTCGTGAAAATATCTCCGGGATATGTTTGTCACCTGTATCATGCATTTTTTGCATGCATTGAAATAACCTGTATAGCATATATTGCGAATGTGGAAATTTCTTTCTATTTGCAATTTGATTGAAGTTTCTTTTTGCAGGACCTTGACGGCAGATCCACTCGAGTTAACCCTGCTGAAGGTCGTCGTCAATTTTAGTGACTTAAATTATTCAAGAATGGGAAAATGATGAGATATTGAAGCATACTTATAACTACTCATCTCTTCTATTTTGTGGATTGATTATCGTGTCATTCGATAAGAAGCAGAATGTTGTGTCTTCTTTTTGTGTAAAAGGCAGTACTTTTTTTAGGGATCATTATGGTTTGATTAAGTTTATTCAGTTTGCAGTCATTGAGTACAAGTGCAAGCATATTGGAATTTTGATCAAAATTTTCGGTAAGAAACCAGCAGTTTCTCTTCCCGTTCCAGTGTCTTTTATATACTGAAAGTGAGTATTTAGATTGCATCTTCTTTTTGTATCATACATCACGAGTAGCAATGGGAGATAGCCCAGGAACTGGTGCTCAATAATCTCAAAATTTGAACCGTCTACTTCTCTTCTACCAAAAGAATAATAGAAGCCTTCAAGTTATTAACTTTTGCATGTGTTGTACATTTCACCACGCTCTTGAATGATCATCTTTAGAGAGGTCGCAAGGCCCGATTTTTGCTTGTTAATCCCATAGTATTGAATGCATTGAGCAACAAATGGCTGGCTACCTCTATTCGTCCATTTCAGTTAATTTCTTTGAGCAAGTTGAATTATGCAGTATATATCTGTCCTTGTTGCTCCCTTGTGCAAATTATCAAATGCTTCACCGGCATTATAGATGATACGTGATTAAGATGGTTGAATCATGATTTCTTCAAGTTGTGAAACCATGAAAGATATCATCTTTCTTCTTCTTCTTTTTTAATCATTGCAAGGCTTTCATATTTTTATTACTTCACAAAAGGTGTGCCTAAATTTTCATGCAAAATGGAATACAACATGGTCAATCACCTACTGATAATCCAGTCGCATTAGGTCCATAGGCTTTTAGCCATGTCCGCCAAGTCACCTTTATAAATTCCACCACCGACTCTATGAACTTATGCCAGACAATACAATCAATGCCAAGGTCATTTTACAATTTCGCTTTTCCCCAGCCCTTTAGCTGTCCCATATGTTGGTTTAAATGTTCCACTGGAGTGTGATGCCCTACGTAGTGCAATCCCAACCAGACCAAATTTGATAGCTTACCAAGCACTTGAAAAATTAGTGGTTTGTTGTTTCCATCTCCAGATTTCAAAGGACACATCCCTCATATGTGAAAGGGTGATCCTATCCCCCCTGGCACAATTAGTTTTCTCGTATTGCTATTCGATCCTGCAATATTTTTCATATGAAAAAAATTTACCCTCGTCGTTGCCTGAACAATCCAAGCCTCTGCCAAATATTACCTCTGCCCAGCTTGCATTTATCGGCCTCGTCTTGCAATTTTGTAGGGTGATGCTGTTGAATAACTTCCTGATACATCTAGTAGCACCATGAATCCATTTCCTATTCATTTGGCAAACCAAGTCCATCTAATAGTGTTTCCATGTCCTCAACCGAGGCTGACGCCCTTGCCAGATTCTACCCCCATCATACTTGTTCTTCACCGAAATATCCTTGTCAACGGTAGCTATGAACAAATGTGGATACATGGTTGCCAGAGGTTGCAGGTCCAAAACTTGACCCTTGCTCCATCTCCAAACCTCCTTTCAATATTATTTACTAACCAACCAGCACCAAACACCTGCTCCTATATTCAACAAAAATCCACTCCAACAAAGTAGAATGATCCAGTGTGTATAGAGCCTCTAATACATCCAATCATAGTCCCTCTCTCTCGGTTTGAATATATCAAAGCCATGTTCCTAGCAACACCTCATTAAAGACACTCAAAATTTTTTATTCCTAGTCCCCCTCACCCTTATCAGCACATAATTTGCTCCAAAATGTCCAACAAATCTTCCTACCACCTGTTTCTGTTTTGCCCCATAAAAAATCCCTCTACAACTTCACCAACTCTTTCAACACTACAGTCTGCAGTTGGAGCCTTAAACATAGATAGGTAATAAGTAGGCAAACTTTGAAGCACCAAGGTGAGCAGTGCCACCCTTCCAGCAAAAGAAATATACTTGTTCTCTCAACCATTTATTCTCCTTCGCATGAGATCTATGAACGGTCTCCAGGTTGAGATCCTCGACTGATTGCCTCCCATTGGAAGTCCCAAATAAATGAAGGGAAGTGTCCCTTGCTTGCAATTAAGGATAATTCCAGTCCAGCAACTTAAACGCCTTTTCAATGTCAACTTTTATCAAGAAACTAGGTCTATTTATCTTCATAAGGTCATCTATTACCTCATTTACAGTCAAGACATTGTTAAGAATCTGGCGTTCACAAAATGGTCTGATTGCAGTTGATCAATTTTGGAATAACATGTTGAAGCCGAACAACCAGAATTTTGGATAACAATTTGTATGCACACCAATTAAAGATTTTGGCATGAAATCTTCAATTTGAATTGGATTGTTGACCTTTGATGCTAGTGTTATGAAATTGGTATTTAGTCAGGTGTGCCACATTTATTTTTTTGCTTTTTACTATAATATCATCGACATATGTTTCCATGGTTTTCCCTAGTTGTGTTTGAAATAACTTGTTAATCATCCTCTGGTAGGTTGCACCAATATTTTTTAGTCCAAAAGGCATCACTTTATAACAGTAGATGCCACTTTCTGTGATAAAAAGTAGTTTTGAGTCAATCTTTTGGAGATACGAATATCTGGTGATATCCCTGAAATGCGTCCATCATGCTCAGAAACTCACAACCGGCTATGGAATCAATAATTTGATCAATGGGAGGCAGAGGGTAGGAGTCATTTGCACAATATTTATTCAGGTCCGTAAAATTGACGCACAGTCTCCACTTTCCTCCTAGTTTGGGGACAATCACTACGTTAGAGAGCCAATCCGAATATTGAACTTGTTTCCACATATCCTGTATCCAGGATTTTTTGAACTTTTTTCTTTTAAGATCTTGTTATTTTCTGGTCCAAAGTGTCACTTCTTTTGTTGTATGGGTTTTGTCCTTGGAGCAATGTTTAGGCAATGAACCGCTATGCTAGGACTAATCCCTAAGAAATCAGATGAGCTCCATGTGAATATATCTACGTGGTCTTGAAGGCATCATATTAGATCTTTTTCCAAGTCTGGTTAACTCTGTTCCAATGCAAGCCACTAGTTTTGAGTCCCTGTCTTTTATCGGGATCTCCTTGTACCCTGGCGGGGAAATACGTTAAGATTCTGTTATTTGGAATGTCCTCAGGATTTTTGTTTGATCAACAACGGGTGTTGGGCTATCCATCGTTGTTTGTTTCCTGACACCAGACATTGTGTAGCAAATGCTGGCAATACGGAGGTTGGCCCTTATTTGCCCGATCCCGTGTTCTGTTGAAAATTTCATCATCATATTATATGTAGAGACGACAACTTTCAATTGGAACAAACTTGGCCTCCCTAGTATGATATTGTGGGAGAAAGGTATTTCTATCACCAGATAAGAGATGAGGATGGTTTTTCGTTGCATCTCGCTTCTGAAGGTGGTAGGTAATTTGATGGAGCCGATAGGTCTGACCTCAGCTCCTCTAAAACCTTGCAAGGAAGTGGTGGTTTGCTTGATGGCAGCAGTATCTAATCCCATACGCTGGAAGGCATCCAAGAAAAGGAAATCTGAGGCGCTTCCTTGGTCCATGAAGACTATCTACAATATGCCTTCCCAACTTGACTGTAATCACCATGGGGTAGCTATGCGGATCTCTTGTTTGGAGATCCCCGTCACTAAATTGGATGGGCAATCAGGATAGATTCGTCTGGATGTGGGCTATTTGCTGGAATCTTCATTGTTCCCTTTTTCGAGCCCGGTTGGTTTCTTCTTCTACTGAGGTTCCAATGATCATTGAGATATGTAGTTTTTTCTCTTTCTTGTTATTTTCTTTTTCCTCTTTGGTCCAGTCGTTCTGGTATTTAGGACTCTGGAGTACCCATTAAGTCAAGTAACCTTCTCGTGCTAAGCATTTCATATCATCTCTTAGTTGTCGACAGTCCTCTATGCAATGTCCTCAATCTTTATGGAATTGACAATAGTTGGGGGAATTTTTTCTACGGATTCCATATCTTCTTTCAGCTGGGAAATTTAGAAGTCCCATGTGTTGGATAGCTTTTATGATTTCTGCTCGAGATATTCGGAATATATGATATTTCGAGTACTTCCTTTGTCTGAAAAGTTCTTCAATTTTCTTGATAGAATGTTGCTTATCTTTGGGATACCATGGTTTTTTAGACATTCAGGCCTCCGTACACTCTTGTTTAGTGCGCGAGGGTCATGAAGGTCCCTCTATTTCCTCCCATCGGATATATTTTCCACATAGATCACTTAGCCCCCCTGTGTAGTTTGGGGGGCATCCATTAGCGAGACAGCTAAAGGACCATGCTCGAGTCCGTGTATTAGCGCATTTATTCTTATGTGGAGGGGTAGTTCCGAAGTTCTAGTACAGGCTTGGTTGAACCGACAAACATAATCCTGGATGGGCTCATGTAACTTTTTCTGGTATTTTTGTCCAAACAAATGTACCCGTGCTCAATCCACCTGCTTCTGTGTAGCAAATGCCTGGGAGAATTGTGATACCAATTCTTCGAAATTCAAAATTTATTCTTTGGGTAACACAAGAAACCAATTTGTGCAGCTCCTGTTAGAGTTGATATGAAGGCCCTGCATGCTGTTGCCTCTGATATAAACTTCATCTCCATATTAAGTGTAAAGGAGTTTAGGTGCCCCTGGGGATCTGCATCTCCAGAGTATTTAGGCAATCTGTCCAGTGCCGCCAAAGGTAAAGTTACAATTTCCTGTTAAACTTTTTTGCAAAATGCCCTGCTCATCCTAATTGGTGGTGCAAGGCTTGTGTGTACGGGTGGCTGGGACACCCGCCCTTTGAAACATGAGATCATTTCCTTGATCTGACTCTGAAATTCGTTCCTGAGACCAGATATTGAATTTGTTAGATCCATGTTGGTTATATTTTGCTGACCTCGGGGATAGAGTGTCAGAAGCGTCGGAGTTGCCCCTTGAATTTGTGTTGGATTTTTTTTCCAGGATTTGATCAGCGCTGGTAAGTGATATCTTCGGGTAGAGAGTGGTTGTTTCCGTGCTCCGTATGTTTTTTTTTATTATCTTTTTTTTTTGTACAAATTCCCACAGACGGCGCCAAAAAGGTGTGGTCGAATTTGGTGTGGAGTAATTTTGAAGAAAGGAGTACAAAATATATTGGGGCCCGCAGGGGGGCCAAATCCTCCAAAAATCAGAGCAAACTTGTTATGTCTTATGGTTTGTTTTTGGAAAAGGATTTTTTTTCTCCCCTCTTCTTGCGTACGATTCCTTCTCTTTTTATAGAGAGATTTGTGGTGTGTTGTCCATGTGATGGCAGGAATTGCTGACAGCCCAATTAACTACTTGTCGTGTCCTAGTTTCTTCTTTCATTCACCACATTTTGTTTGTTGTTTCTCTGATTGGTTCTCCTTGTGCAGCTGGGGATGCATCGGATCTTCTTAGGAGCAGGCAAGAGGGCCGGTGTCTTGGGCTACTGAGCAGATGGGTCGAGTGTTTCCCTGGAGCAAGCTGGTGTGGAAGGTGAGTGGGCTGGTTTCTTGGGCTTAAAGTATTCCTAACAATTAAATTGAGCAGCTACCCTCCAGCCCATACCAAATGGCACACCCAAGAGATAACCAGTCCACTTCTTCACAGCAAGCACTACAGCTAGAATTTCTTTCTCATAGGTAGATAAAGATTGTTGTTTTTGTCCCAAGGCTCAGCTGTAGTAGGTAATGGGGCGTCCCTCCTGTGATAGTACAGCCCCGATGTCTTTATCGCTAGCATCAGTTTCTACTATAAATGTCTGTTGAAAATCATGCAGCAGGAAGACTGGTGCCGTGCACATAGCTTCCTTCAGAGACTGCAGGGCCTGTTCTATTCACTTCCCCAGTGAAAAGAGTCCTTCTTGAGTTGTTATGTGAGGGGTTTACTGATGATACCATAGTTATTAAGGAACTTACGGTAGTAGCCAGTAAGGCCTAGAGATTTAAGTTCACTAGGCCGAGGCCAATCCCTCATTGCTTGGATCTTCTGTGGGTCTGTTGCTACTCCTTCCTTGGTGATAATGTGCCCTATATATTCAAATGAACTGCACCCACAAGATTCTTTGCATACAATTGATTCAGCCTTCAAGTGGTCTAGATGTTCCTCTTAGCTCTTACTATACACAAGGATATCATCAAAAAATACTAGCACAAACTTTCCAAGAAAATTAGTGAACACTTGATTCATTAAACCATGGAAGGTGGCAAGCGCATTGCACAATCTGAAAGGCATAACCAGGAATTCAAACTATTCGTAGTGTGTCAAAAAATTGTTCATAAACACATCTTTATCCACCATTTTGACCTGGAAAGTAGCCAAATCTTAAATCCAGTTTGCTAAACACTTGGCCCCATGGAGCTCGTCTAATAATTCATCAATGATTGGTATAATGAATTTATTTTTCACAGTAAGGCTGTTTAAATACCTATAATTGATGCACATCCTTTAGCTGTCATCTTTCTTCTTAACCAGAAACATAGGGGAGGCAAAGGAGCTATGACTCCTTCGAATCAGTCTAATTTTCAACAGCTCTTCAACAATTCTTTCAATCTCATCTTTTTGATAATGTGGAGTTCGGTATGGCATTTGTTACCTGGAAACAACTCCTGGTACCAAGGTGGTACCATGCTCAACACCTTTGAGTGGGGGCAATGATGATGGTTCTTGGAAGATATCAGTAAATTCATGTAGCAGCTGGTTCAATCAGTGCTTGAAGTTCTCAGGTTCATCTAAATCCTCAGGTGTTTTCACCTGAGCCTCTCCTTCATGATTTATCGAGTACATAGAACATTCGTTCTCACATCCAAAATGTCAGCTTTCACCACTTCACTATCCTCACATTTAGCCATCGTGTACACCTTGCTAGTCACTACAGCTAATCCACTCCTGATTAGCTTGGCCATTGCTTCAGCAGAAATGCACTCCAATTCCATAGTGCTTTTTAATTGCTTGTACTGGTAGGGTCTGTCCTTCTCAGGGTATGTGACCATCATTTCATCATAATCATACACTATGGTCCTTGTTTCTTAAGCCAATCTCTTCCCACAATTAAATAAAAAACTGTGCAAAGGGAAGGTTCTAGGTAAGCAGGTCAATTCATATCCTTTCGTAGTCCACCTGAAATCCTTGCACTCCACCTTAATGATTCTTCTAACTCCATCGACCACTTTGACTGCCATGGGCTTGATGTAATCCAAGGAGCATCCCAGTATTCTCGCAAACTTCTCATCAGGGAAGCAATGGGAACTTTCCCTATCAATCAATATTTGCAAGGGTTCTTCCTTGTGGTAACCTTTAATCCGATAAGTGGTAAAATTGGTGTTGCCACTCATAGCATGGATCGACAAACTACCCTCATCAGCCTCTTCCTCAACTAGTACTCCTTCACTACTACTCTCTTCATTCACAGGTACTACGAGCAAGAAGACATGTTCAACTTCAGATTGTATAGTATAAATCTTCTTAGGATATTTATGCCCTGGTACAAATGGTTGTGCACACTTAAAGCACAACTTCTTCTCCATTCTCTCCTTCATTTCAACATCAGTAATGTACTTCTTTCTTGTCAGTGGTGGCCCTGGTTTTGGTCCGGTCACCAAATGAGTTCCAATCTTGGTGGTAGCCTGAGGAATAACCCTTGAATAGGCTCCCGAAACAACCTTATCAATGGATGAATGCACGATAAACTCTTGCCTCTTTGCAATGATTATGTGCTCTAGTAAGATATTTGGTAGAAAAGACCTTACAGCAGAGCGGAGCTCCAATTGTAGAAAACCTATGAACTTCTCTCGTTAAATGCCTAATCATCACCAAAGTCGCCATCGTGTCAAAACGCCTCAACAAATCTTGTAAGGACTCATTGGTTTCTTGTTTCAGACACATGAATTCTTCCAACATAGTGTCAGGATGGCGCCAATAAAATCTTCCCAAACTATGGTTTTGTTATATTTAAGGTTCCTAAACTAGAAATTTGCATCACCATCAAAGTGCATCCACGCAAACTCTATTGTTTTTCTATACTGAATTCCAGTGTAGATGGAAAAGAAACCCGTACACCACTCGATCCACGAATGGGGATTCTTTCCATTAAAACGTGGAAAGTTTGTATATGGCATCTTAGCTCTACGCATCTTCTCATAATATTTGAGCTCCACACTATCTACAAGAATTCCCTTTCTCATCGGTGGGTGCGTCTTAAACTCAGTAAGGCCTTGGGGGGTTTTACCCCATAAATGCCCGCAATGTATTGCGGAGGTTCACCAGTACTTACTTCTGCTAGTGTAATAGGTATGCAATTGAATTAACTTGTTCTTGGATGGTTTGTTGGAACAAAACCATGGCTTGCTTCAATCTCTCCGTTTGACTCTGCATCCGTTCCATATTTTTTTGCATATCACTTCTCAATTGCTCAAATTGTTTCTCTAGCATAATCGATGGATTATCTGGTGGGGGGTCTAGATTCTCCAATGTCATGGGGCGAGCCGGTTTCTTTCCTGACACCATCTCTTGCTTTACCCTAAGAGATTCATCAACGGCCTAAATATACGACATCTTATGCGGCGGATCCACCATAATTTGAGGCTTGTTCTTCCTTTTACGAGCTATTGTGCGGAGGGTGGTTGGATAACTGAGCTACTCTGATACCAATTGAAAAAACCCGAGGGAAAGATATTTCGATGGTGATCAAAGTAATGGCGGGAAAAGAGGGAGATATTTGAGAAGAAGATAGAAGAGAGAAACAGAGTAATGTTGGGGAAAGAACTTTTGTATTTTCATCAACTGCATGTTCCAGTACATTTTCCCACATTTATACAAACATAGATTTACTGACTTCAAAAGATAATTTATCGACAAAATGATTACTACTTCAAAAGTTATTTGTTATGTGGCCAATCTTGTTGCGTCTTGCTGGACTTCCATGTTTTCACATGCAGGGCATTCCTTTACTAGTGGGAGTCTTTCTCAGCTTTGCCCGTGGGCCCCTTCTTCCTTTCTCGCCCCCAATTAAGCGAGGACACTTCATTTCCTTTTCTTGGCTATCCGATCTCAATAGTTAAGTCTGTTACAAAATGGTACGGGAATGCATGACTATGTGAAGTATTTTCTAGGCTATATTCTCCAGCAGCAAATAAGTTTTGCTATATCTCAGATAATGCGTGTAACAAGGTGTGCGGAGTTGGCTATAGGTGTGGAGGAAGAATCTATTCGGTTATGAGCAGAAAAACTTGATGAGCTTATGCTGTTACTATCAGAAACATAATTAAGCAATGAAACAGACAAATGGATATGGAGATTGGATGCACAGAATGTCGAACAATGGAACTGAAATTCGCACTGAATAACCAAAAGAAAAAAATTTGTGAGATGGACGAATTGAGAACAAAGAACCATATTTTCAAATCAAGGATTTCAACTTTCTGTTTTTCACCCCATCTCTATTCCCTCGCTTTTACAATTTATATATTGTTGAAGTAAAAATGCATTTTACACTCAAAGACTCGTCAAATGAATAAGCTGAATTGGCAACTCTTAACATCAACCATCGATACTTCAAGGTGGATCCAACTGTACCGGTGCCCCCATGTGTCTATTTTCATAACTGTCACTTGCAACTGCTTCTCTCGTCAACTCTGATTCATCAGCTTCTCCGCTCTGTCATCCTTCAGTGTTCCACGAGACCTGATGCAGTCTGGGTCCAATATTTTGATAGTTTGCCACACACACACACACACACACTTCAAGATGAGCATTCCACAAGCTCATCTTGGAAATAAGGGAATGAAGAATAGCAGCAGGAAGAGGCTTGGTCAACACATTCGCAAGCTGCTGCCTTGAAGCAATGTGCTAAGGAAAATCAGCCCGACCTTGTATTGATCCCGGACAACATGGCAGTCTATCTCTATATGCTTTGTCCTTTCATAAAATATTGGGTTTGCTGTAATCTCCAAAGTAGCCTTGCTATCGCCGTAGAAAGTCACATGCAGTGTTGGACTTATGATGTAATCCTGGAGCATATAGACAACCAATTGCAACTCACGCACCGCTGCGGCCATTGCACGGTATTCTGCTTCAACCGAGGAACAAGCAATTGTGGCTTTTTTTTTTCAGGACATGAGATTGCTACCGAGAAAGACGCATAATCCAGAAAGTGAGTGTCTAGTTGAATTGCAGCTTCCCCAGTCTGCGTTGCTCTAGACCACCAGGTTGGATGAGGATCCACTGGGATAGAAAAGTCGAGTGTTCTGATGACCTGCTATGTACCGCAAAATGTGCAGGGTTGCGTGCCGATGTGAGTCATGAGGGGCATTCATAAACTGACTTAATTGTTAAGCTAATTATGTGATGTCCAGTCTTGTATAGTTGAGGTAGAGCAGGCGAACTACAAGTCTTCGATACTTTTCAGGATTATGATACAAAGGAGAATTGTCTGCATCAATAGCTTCAAATCTTAGATCAGAAGGTAATGGAATAGCAACTGGTTTGTAGTGTATGTGTCCTGCATCCATGAGGAGATCATGGACATATTTCCTTTGGCTGAGGTATATTCCCTGTTTTGATCTTGCAATTTTCATGCCAAGAAAATACTTGGCCTCTCCCAAGTCCTTGATGGTAAAGGCTCCATCCAGATATGATTTCACACACCCCATTTCAACCACAGAAGTTCCAGTCATCAGCACATCGTCCACATAGATCAAGAGGTAGATGTGATGTTCTCCCGTGGATAGATGAAAAAAGCAAGGATCGTGGTAAGATTGTTTAAAGCCATAATCACCGAGTTTGTTGGTGAGTTCAATATTCCACTGTCGTGAGGCTTGTTTCAAACCATAAAGGGATTTAAGCAACCTACATACCTGCCCCCTTTTTTTCCCTCACATTCCCGATGGAGGATGCATGTAAACCTCATCTTCCAATGATCCATGAAGAAAGGTGTTGTTCACATCAAGTTGATAGATTGGCCAACATTTTGCAGCCCCCAAAGCAAACAAAATACACACTGTCACAACCTTTGCTACAGGATTAAAAATTTCAGAAAAGTCCTCCCCTTCCACTTGATTGTATCCTTTTGCAACAAGGTGTGCCTTGTCTACCCTTCCATCAGGATTACACTTGACACGGTAAACCCACTTGCAACCTATGGCCTTTTTACCATCAGGCAGCTGAACCAGTTCCCAGGTATTGTTGGTTTCCAGTGTTATCAGTTCCTTCTTCATGGCTAGTTTCCAGTGTGCATCGGACTTGGCTTGAGTATAATTCTTAGGTTCTGTCATAATGAACAAATTTGCAGTAAATTCGCGATAACTGTTTGTAAATAGACAGAAATGATATGTAGGTGCAGGTGATGTATTCTGGCACACATCAGCATGACTCTGAAACACATGAAAATCCTCCATCCATTTAGGTGTTGTCACTGCTCTAGAGCTTCTTCTGAGTTGTGGCAACTCCACATCATTAGCGGGGGGAGAAGTACTAGATGTTGGGACATCTTTGTCAGGGTTTGAATCATCATCACTTGAAGGACTGAACAATTCTGGTTTATCTTCTCCATCAGACATTGGTTGATCATCAGCAGAAACTGCTGTAGGGCTATTTACAGGATCACTGGAACTCATCATATGATCATCAGAGTTTTACTTCTCAGAAAAAATATCAGCATCATCATGCTTGGCGTAGAAGTGTGTTTCATGGAACCTCACATCTCTTGAAACCACAATTTTGTTAAGGGTGGGTACAAACACTTTGTACCCCTTCTGTCCAGGAGGATAACCAACAAAAATCCCCTTTAAGGCCCTTGGATCCAGCTTATCTTTACCTGGCCGAACATCCACAATAAAACCGATACATCCAAACACTCTTAGATGCTTGAGATCAGGTTGCTGTTGAGTCAAAACCATGACTGGTGACTCCCAGTTTAAGGTTCTGCTTGGCCAACGGTTCACTAGATATGTAGCTGCCAGTAAGGCTTCTCCCCAGAAAGTTTTTGGCAAGTGAGCTTAGAATAGTAGGGCCCTTGCCACTTGCAATAAAGTCCTATGCTTTAGCTCTATACACCATTTTGTTGTGGTGTATAGATACAACTTTGTTGGTGTATTATCCCATTGACATGAAATATTGCACTGCATTTTTGGTTTAGTAATTCACTCCCATTATCTGACCTTATTATCCTTACTTTCTTCTCATATTGAGTTTTAACCATCAACACATATATCTCAATTAGCTGTGGAACCTCATCCTTACTCCTGAACTGGTAAGTCCTGGTACATCTGTTGTAGTCATCTATTACAGTCAAGAAATATTTGCAGCCACTCAAGGAACACAGCTTATATGGCCCCCATACATCTAAGTGGATTAGGTCAAAAAAAAGATTTAGATCGGCTCAAACTATCATCAAATTTCAACCGTGATTGTTTGGACAAGGGACATATTTCACAAATATGATCAACATTCTGTCTAGCATGCAAAGTATCTGATGTACTCAAATGCCTTTACATCAAAAGATGGGTGTCCTAGTCTATTATGCATCAACTTATGGTCCACCGCAGTGCATATTGTAACTCTGCCCTTTTGTTCTGCAGATCTGAGCAGGTTGTTTTCTGAAGACAACATGTGTGAATCATAAACATCTTGTACCCTTTTCAGTGTCGCTGGATCAAAACACCTTACAAAATGTACAACTCATTTTTTACATCTCCTACATCTATGATTCTGCGAGCCTTAAGGTCCTGCACAATACAATTGTTTGGCAAGAACGTAAAGAGGATGTCTGACTGCAATGATAGTTTCCTGACTGACAGTGGATTGTATTTAAATTCTAGTATGTAAAAGCAGGATTTCAAAAAATCAACTTCTTCTAGATTAACATCACCACTGCAACGCACAGGTTGCATGCTTCCATCAGGCAGCCACACAGGCGTCATTGCAAGGAAAGGACATGTATTTGATAGCATCTTAGCATTAATACACATATGGTTTGTTGCGCCTGAATCCACTATCCATTCATTGTCAGATATTTCTGCATTTCTGTTAGATGAAATGAGCTGGAAAGCACTAATACTTGCCAAGTCATCAAAATGAACTATGTTTATCATCAACTTATCACCTTGATCAGCTACTCCCTTTCCCTTAGAAAGTCTGTGAATCTCCTTCTGCATGTTACCTATCACCTCCTACAAATTTGTGAAGTCATCTTTATTCATATCAAATGGTAAACACCCACACTTTCCTTCATCTGAGGCTTCAACATGATTCACAGAATAGTTTTGCTTTCCTTTATTTCTTTGATCAGATCCTCCTTGAGGGTATCCTTTGAGTTTATAACACTCTTCAATTGTATGACCTGTTTCGCCACAATGAGCGCACTTTAAGCTGCTTTTGTCACCTCTTCTGTCACTCCAACCTTCAGGGTATCCCTTGATCTTAAAGCATTCATTCACTGTATGTCCAGACCTTGTGCAATGAGTACATTTCAGTGTGCTTTTGTCCAATTTCTGTCCTATTCTTGAGTCCCTTTTTCAGGCAGTGTTGTTTTACCATCATGGCAGCGTTAAGTCCATCCTGCACAGCCGCAATGTTGCTGCTAACTTGCTTCTATCTTTCAGCAGTGATAATAATATTGTAAACTTTGTCAATGTCCGGCAACGGATCACACCGTATGATGTGTCCTTTTTCCGCCTCATAAGCCTCACTCAATCCCATTAAAAATTCCATAACCTTGTTCTCATTTTCTCTCTTCATCAGTATCTCTCCAGGTTCTCCATCAACATGAGGCAAGGGCTTTCAACTTCTCGAAAAATTCATAGACACTGGTGTTGTTTTTCCTGAGCATAGCCACGCTTTTTTTTAGTTCAAACAGGTGTGGAAGGTTGGTGGTCCCTAGTCTCTTTTCCAAACTTAACCACATCTTTCTAGCATTGGATACAAACATGTAGGTTTTCATCACTTCAGGATCCATGGCACCACAAAGCCAAGAGCAGACAAGGCTGTTTGCCTTTTTCCATTTTGCATACATCACTGAATCTCCATCAGGCATAACCAGGGATCCATCAATAAATTCGACCTTAAGCTTTGCTTCAAGCACTGAGAACATTGCGCTTTTCCATATCAAGAAGTTCGATTCATTCAACAGGAGTGACACCAGCTTCATACCTCGACTATCATAGCCATGAACCTGTAATTGTTCGTCTAAGAGATCTTCCATTCGCTGTTGGCGCTTCATCGCGAGCAGCTGTTTCTCCTTCTCAAGGTCCACTTTTATTCTTTTACTGTCCCAGTTCAGTCTCAGCAGTTACGCTTTATGAACCAACAACTCCCAACCTCGCGCTCTGATACCATGTCGAACAATGGAACTGAGATTCGCACTTAATAACCAAAAGAAAAACAGTTGTGAGATGGACGAACTGAGAACATAGAACTGTATTTTCAAATCAAGGATTTCAACTTTCTGTTTTTCGCCCCGTCACTATCCCCTCGCTCTAACAGTTTATATATCGTTGAAGTAAAAAACGCATTTTACACTTAAAGACTCGTCAGATGAATAAAGCTGAATTGGCATCTCTTAACATCAACCATCGATACTTCAAGGCGGATCCAACCGCACTGGTGCCCCACGTGTCTATTTTCATAACTGTCAATTGCAACTGCTTCTCTCTTCAACTTTGATTCATCAGCTTCTCGGCTTTGTGATCCTTCAGTGTTCCACGAGAGATGCAGTCTGGGTCCAATATTTTGATAGTTTGACACAGAACAACTACACATTACGATAATCATACACAGAAATTTTCAAGGAAGTAGGACTAACCTCACCCCTCCCTACCCCCGCCCCATTTTTTTCTTTGCAGGTTATGAACACCAATCCCTTGAAAATGTCGGCTTTCGCATGGAGGGCCTTGCAGGACTGCATCCCAACCCTGATGAATCTACAAAGCAAACAAGTTATATCAGCAACAAGAATCACAATCTGTAAACTTCCTTGTTTAGAGAATGAAATAACAGCTCACCTCCTCGCAAGTTGTCCATGGAGCTCTCTCCTTTGGGCACACATCTAAGGATGGTTGGGAATTCAAGTCACATTACACTGGGATCCTGCTTCGAACCTCATCATAGAAGGCCTGCTAAAAAACAGAAGAAAATTAACATATTGGCAGTTCATATGGCTGCAAACTCTTTGGACTATATGGATTACAGAAACTCAGTTCACTTCAGCGATGCTGAGCTCAAATCCGTAACAGGGGCTGGCGCTATCATCATACAGCAACTCTGACATCATTATCGTGCGCACAAATCTCTCAATTCGGTTCTTAACAAAAAAAAAAAATCTCTCAATTCGGCCTACTCCAGTCAGAAATTTGAAGATAACCCTCTCCTGTGTATGAATTTCCTATTGTAAACAGAAAGGGGAGGAGATGACAAGTGTACAGTGTAAATAATATAATTAAAATAAAGAATTAAAAATTCAAAAAAAAAAAACTCCTCCCAGTTTTTTATAGAATGCTGTCAGATGAAATAGTTATTAATTGATTTTTTTGAAGTTTCTAGATCTTTTGACATTTTTTTGCTGTGTGGAGATCACGTTGTTGCTTAAATGCTTATCAAGATCAAAGGCTAAATGCACCCACTCTCTCTTCTGATTTGGCAAAAATGCAAAACAAATCTTATAGTTTGAAAATAAACACAAAATTCTCTATACTTTCAAAAGGTAGCATTTTTCCTCCGCGTATACTACACTCATTATACTTTCAAAAGTTAGCATTTTTCCTCGGGGTGTAGGATGCATCTATTAAAATCGGATAGGTAAAATGCACTTGTTTATAGAGAAATAAAAAAATGAAAACAAAATAAAAATAAATTTGAATAAAATTTAATTAAAATAATGAAAAATGAAATGAAATGAAAATAAATATTACCCAAAATAAATTATATTAAATAAAATAAACTAAAAAAATAGAGTAGAATGAAATAATTAAAGAAAATAAATTCCAATTAAATCTAAATAATAGAAAATATTACAACAAATATTTCTTTTATGTAGCTTGATTTTTATTTTTGAATTTAATTTTATTTTATTTTATATTTTTATTTTTATTTCAGTTTATATTATATATTTTTTATTTATTTATTTGAGTTTAATTCGTTTCTTATTTTAATTTTAATTTTAATTTAATATTATTCATGGTGTTTAGGCAAATGTTCCATTTTTTAATTCATAAAGGGTAATGTGCATATTTTCAAAACACAAGGGTAATGTGGGTTTTTTTACGAGGGTATTTTGATCATAAATGTTTAAATTTTATATAAATTAGTTTTGGAGCAATGCTCTGTTTAATGTCACCTTATTTGTCATCTTATAACCATGAGGTCGATAGATCGATACCCTGAAGAAGCAATTCTCCAAGATTTTACTTTCGAGCTGGGGTCTACACGGAAACAGTCTTTTTAGATATAAGGGTACGACTGTGTACATCTCATCCTTCCCAGACCCTGCTCCCGGACGGGATATATTGGGTATGTTTCGTTTGGTTTGTTTTTTTATTTGTCATCTTATACGGTCATTTTGCTTTATTTGACCAAAATAAGATTGTTTTGTGTGCACCACCTTTACCTTATAATGTGACGAAAAAAATAAGTTATTTCAAGAACCTTATTAAAAAAAAATATTTTATCAATTTTCAGTCACTTTAACAGTTTTCACTCATCTTATCAGTTCAATTTGCTAAACCAAGTATGCTACTTTATGAAAGTATATGGACTTTTGTGTCTATTTTCAAACTATAAGATTTGTTTTGTTTATTTTCACCAAGTACAAGACATGGGTGGACGGATGGGGGGTAGGGGGCGATGACCCTCCCTGGGTTGGCGGTCGTACCCCTTGGGGTTCTAGGCCCCCTAATCCCCTCAATTTTTTTTATTTTTTTGATGCAATTTTATTTTGTGCTCAAACTCATATTTAAATTTAGGGGCATACCATCTATCTCCTCATATAAAAAAAAAGTTTTCTCACTTATTTTTTTCACAACATTTTTTTAGCTAGGGCTTGAGGGTGATATTTTTCCTGTCAATTTTGAGTTCTCAAGCTCTTTCTGGTATCTTTAGGGACCAAGGTTGGTAAAATTCATTTAGAGTTTTTTTTAATTAGTTTTTATTTCAGTTATTGTTATCCCGGTTTGGTTCTATAAATTTGTTTATGATTTTTTTGGCATTTCTATTTAATGATCTGTTTTGTTCGTATAAATCTATTTTGAGAAATATTTGTATAAACAAATTAGGTAGTATTAAATAGTTTAAATTTTATTTTTATTTTTTATCTTTGTTTGAGACGGTAAAATTATTATTTTTCATAACTGTTGCAAATAATTATTTTATCACCCCCTTATAAAATTTAAATCACCCCACTAAAAAAATTATTTTCCCCTCTAAATTATTTTTGTATGACCATATAAAAAGTTTTTTGGTCAGTCCTAAAAACGATTTCTACTATGAACACTTTTCTTGTCTTTTAACGTGAAACAGCAAAAACTAATAAACAATGCACGGCGCATTGGGCAGACAAAACATGACTGCCTCCACGAAACTTGTAAATTTTAACGCGACTTCAAGTGAAGATTGATATTGAATATTTCCCCATAGTTGAAATATTGAATTACATATGTTTATCAAATTGGGTAAAAATGAAGTAATCGAATTTATAGCAATGATTTAGGATTTAGGGTTTAGAATTCAGGACTAAATGTTTATGAAGGTAAGACACAGTGACTTAACTAGAGTATTGGAGAACCACCTAATTAGATGGATATCACAGTACTCAAGAGTGAAGCCTGTAAACTTTTGTGGGGGTGAAAGTTTTTTTTAAAAAATTATTAAGATAAAATAAAATAAAAAATATTAAAATTTTAGAGTTGAAGCTGACTCTAGTTACTAACTACGCCGTGAATATATGCAATTGTAGTATCCAGCTATAAAATTCAACTTCGATATCAACCATCTTCACCTTCTATTCCTGGTACATGAGATGAGATGTGAAAGATGAAATAACCCAAACCGTTCCCTGCTCTATTCTGATCAATTCTCACTTGTTCAGCCCAATATAAGTACTACTAATACTAATGTGACACGATACCCGAGGTCTTGGATGCCCATAAAGTTGAAAACACAAAAAAGATTTTTGGTCCTAGTTTGGTGTTTTGTCTCATGCTTTGACTAGTTATGATGAAATCCTTCCTACTGGTGTTGGAGCTTTATGAGACCTAAGAGATTCAAAATGGAACGAAAAGGTGAAATGCAGCCCAAACAACTTGTTCTTTTCAGATTTGCCAAATAGTATGTGTCATATCATGATTTGTATGGCTCGGCTTGAATTTTTATCAATAAATGGGTTGCGATAAGCTATCAACATCTCGCCACATTATTCTTCCATGTGTCGCAACAGGGCGTTTTCTCTATTAGGAATAGTTTCAGAAAAATTTAGCTCGGAGTTTAATGGAAGTATACAGTTTTTTTCTTGGATAAGCCTGGGTTACAATTGAGCCTAGATAAGATAAGCAGAGTGATTGTAATAAATGCTAAATTCATACACGAACCTATTTTTCCTTGTATAATAATAGTTGTCCTCATCTTACTTCACTTTACTTGCAACTGAATTGTTTGAATACTCCATTAGCGCGAAATCGTGGCGTGCAATGTCTTCTTCTTCTTCTTCCTGGTCAATATTTGTTGCTGGTTAATAAACCTTTTTGGCCCCCTCGGCCGTTGGTCTCTCGCTTACAAACTTTCGACACTTTTTTCAGTTTTTCTCGCTTTTCCCATCCCTTTGTTGGATGAAATTAGTCAAGAGTTTTCTTAAGTTTTTTAAAGTATAAAATTATATATAATTTTGAAACCATCTAATTCATGCAATAATAAAGGGTATTACCAGAAAATTCAAATTTGATTCTTTTATTTTGCAAGCTTTTCTATTGTATTCATAGTATATTTTGGGGGGATATTTTTAGATAATCATAATGTTCGTAACAATTTGTTGATTATATTCCTAGTATTGGTTAAGTTGATGGATATATAATCAGGGGCGGAGGCGGGGGGATATTCCCAGAATTAAAAAAAAAAAAATTACTAGTAAATTTTATTTTTTATGAATTTGGTCCCCTCTACAATATTATATACCCAATGCTTTTAAATTTCTGCGTAAACTGCAGCTACATCAGTTGGTTGTTGCATTGATTTCTGTCGGTTGAGCGAAAGGATCAGTTGGTTGTTGCATTGATTTCTATCGGTTGAGAGAAAGGATCAGTTGGTTGTTGCATTGATTTCTGTCGGTTGAGCGAAAGGATCAGTTGGTTGTTGCATTGATTTTTGTCGGTTGAGCGAAGGGTTCGAAACCTATCAACGATGTTGCTACATCATTTCTTTGTTTTATAATATATAAAAAGAAGAATTTCCTGCTACAACTTGGAATCGAACCTGAGCAAAACAGTTTACCTAGAAGGCAATGACCACTACAACAACTGCATTTATAGAATGTAATAAACATAATTAAATGTTTAACTGTTAACTAATTTTTATTGTATATTATTTTTTTATAATTTTATACAAACTAATCACTATACCAAAAAAACATAAATGAAGTTTTATTAGTCTTTATTCATACTTGTTTTAAACAATTTTTTAATATAATTTTACAATTATTTAATACAAATTATTTTTAATAATTTAGTATTTTACTGAATTGTTGGAAGCAACGATTATTATACTTATTGTCTAAAACATCTTAACAAAAATATTGATGAAATATTATTTTTTTTTATCATAAATAGTATCTAAAAAACAAAAATATTAATATTAATTTTTTTATAAGTTAATTCGACTTATTTTGACTCTTTCAGTTTCTATCGCAATATCTGGATGTGCATATCGACTGAACTATATTCAACCCGACCCAACCCAGTATATAATGTCCCTCTATATAATATAGGTTAGGGGTGAGTAAAAAAATCGATAATATAGAAAATATTATCGATACCAATACTAAAAACTAACTTTTGTTCGGCATTTTGATAACCGGGTTCAGTATCGATATCAAAATACCAATGCCAAAAATTTTTGGTATGGTAAGAGTAAAGAAATACCATTTTTTTTTAATTTATATACAATACCAAACGATGTCGTTTTACGCTATTTTAACAAAAACAACATCGTTTTATGCCATTTTAACAAAAATGGCGTCATTTGATTTTCTCTAAAAAAAAAAATAAGCTCGCTTAAAATAAGCGAGCTGATTTGGCAAAATTTTACTTTTGTCATTTTCATATCTCACCTCTCAGTCTAGACTCTTCCCTATCCCTCAACGCTCATCGCCTTTGGACTCGTCAACTTGGGAATTTAGTTTCGTTCTTCTCGACTTTGCGACTATTTTCCTCCCACAAGTCACAAGCATTTCCTCTGGGTAATCTAGTTTAGTGAGTGAGCTTCCTTCAAAATCGAATCTTACCGCATAGACACCACATGGCACATACCACTGTCCACAATTCCTTACTGATTGATCCTTTGCCAGTCCCAAATGCTTTACAAAATGTCTTTTGATATGAGACGTACTGGCATAGCTTAGTCCGAATCAATTTTATATATTAGTATGGTGTTTTGTTAGTTTCTTTAGTTTCGAGTCAAAGGTCACACTTTCTTAGGCAAGCTGGAATAAGACAAGAGAGGGTCATTTTGTCAAGTTCTATGTTTTTTTTTATGTTTATAGGATGCCCCAATAACGCTGAAGATTTTTTTTTGGTATTTAAAATTTTATTAATAAAATGAATAAGAGACTAATACAATGGAGTCGCAGCTCCTAGAGAGATGTGCATAATGCACAACTGGCAGACACATTTGTTCAGTTATACAGTGTTAGATGAATTACCAAAAATGCCATTAAATAATTCAGAAATTACTTCTTTACCATTAAATGTGTGTATTTACCATGTAGCCCCTATGTGTTTCTCGAAAAATGTATAATTAGAAAATTACAAACTTACCCTTACACGTGTACTTATCTGAACCATTGATTTGTGTCTGATCTAACGGCTCGTAACATTGCGTACACGATACGCTGAATACGAAGGGTCGTAACCGTTGGATCATCTGACATGATCCAACGGACGGTACTTGACGGTTTGTTTGGTGTAATCTGGATCGTTCTTTATCACTTATATCTAACGGCAGTGATTGTTTGCTTATTTCGATATGCTTGACACCGTAGATTGAAATAAGATCAACGGACTAGATTAGATACTGTGATGCATATATAAACTTTGTATCGAACCTCGAGACTCACTTTTCGACTTTTACT
>JAOWBN010201054.1:0-14759 GCA_028565015.1 Pinguicula moranensis | reverse complement strand
TCAACCCAAATGATCCATAATATACATATCAAACACTCAAGGAACAAAATGATTTTCATCATCCAGTATACATGAAACTAACAAGAGCACAATGCTCTAGGTCACACTTAACTTACACTAAACTCTTATCAATAGGGGTGTCAACGGGTTTAGAGTAATGCATCCTGAATCGCTTTAAGATTTTGTTTATACATTCCTGTTGGGACAAACCCAACATTCTCTTAGAATGATTTATGCATATCTCCATGCCTAGGACATACCTAACTTCACCCGTATCCTTCATCTCGAAGATGGAGGATAGCCATTGTTTTGTGGCATTGATCATTTACATGTTGTTTCTAGCCAGTAGTATGTCGTCAGCATATAAGGAGAGAAACATGATTCCTTCATTTGTCTGTAGGACATACACGCATTGATCTTCGTCTATCATGGTGAAGCTATACAAAGTAATGGCCTCATGAAACCTGAAGTACCATAATCTGGAAGACTGTTTAAGTCCATATATAGATCTTTTAAGATGACATACCTTGTCGTTTTGACCTGCTGAGACGAACCCAACAGGTTGATCTATGTAGATCTCTCCTCAAGTGTTCCATTTAGGAATGCAGTCTTTATGTCCATTTGGAATAGTTCGATATCCAAATGGGCAACCAGGGTTAGAAGTAAGTTAATAGAGGCAATTCTCACCACAGGAGAAAATGTCTCTTCATAGTTTATACCCTCAATTTGGATAAAATGTTTGCCACGAGTCGGGCTTTTAACTTTTCGATTGATCCATTCGCACCGTGCTTAATCTTGAATACCCACTTTCATTCAATTGATTTCGGCAATATGGTGGATCGAAAAGTTCCCAAACCTCGTTTGTTTGCATTGAGTTCATTTCATCATTCATGGCACTTAGCCATTTTTCTTTATCGGGTGAGTCTCTAGCCTCTTGATAAGAGGTGGATTCTTCTATTTCCAATTCCAAAAGAATGCAAAAGAATATGTTTTCCTCGATCTAAAAGTATCGCCAATGAATTCTCCCGCGTTCATTCCTTCAGATAACAGGATCTTCAAATTGTCGAGTTGGGGGTCTGCTCCCACTAGCCCTTTGGCTCGTGGGGTTGACAGTGTGAGAAGGGCCGCTCCCACTAACCCTAGTTATCACATCGTCATGGCCTCGAATTTGAGAACTAATCTCGTTTCTGAGCTTGAAAGGTTGAGGACTTACCTCTCTTTTATTTTAACCCTCAGTTTCGTTAGGCATGAAGTGTGGAGGACTTGCCTCTCTTTCATGTTGGCGCTCATGTGGCAAGTTCTCACCTCGGATAGGTGAGATTATACTATTCTGGGTGGTTTGGTGAAATTTATTATCCCTCACACCAAGAGATAATGACAAGTCTTATTGCAATTCATACAATTGACCATCCTATTTTATTTTCTCATATAGTTGAGAACTGATCCTCTAGGAATTCGACATTGCGATTGTCGATTTCAGTCATGCCCCATTCGGATGTTCACCGAACATTACATATCCTTTTGAATGTTTAGGGTACCAAATAAACACCCTATTGGTTGTTTTTAAACCAAGTTTTTCATGTTGATTGGTTGGGTTATGCAAATAGCCTGCCGAACCCCATGGTTACATATGGTCCAAGATTGACTTCCTTCTATTTCATAACTCATATGGAGTTGTGGACACACTCTTACTTGGTATTCTATTGAGGATGTATGTTGCCATGAGCAACGTATCTATCTAAAAATTAATGGATAGGTTGGCTTGCGCCATCATAGACCTAACCATATCAAGCAAGTGAGATTCCTATATTCCAAAACACTGTTTTACTGCGGGGTATAGGAATGGTAAGTTATTTTACTATGCCCTTTTCATCACAATATCCTTTGAACAGATCAGAAAGGTATTCACGACCGCGGTCGGTTCAAAGAATCTTGACTCTTCTATCCAACTGGATCTCTACTTTTGCTACATAGCGTTTGAACACATCAAGTGCTTTGTGGAAATGAGACAACGATACATGTGTCCTAAACGCTAGTAGTCGTCTATGAATGTGGTGAAATAAGAAGCTCATGGCGTGCTTTCACGCTCATGAGTCCACCAATGTCATAATAGATTACATCCAATGGACTTGAGGCTCTAGAAGCCTTACCGAAAGGTTTCTTGCTAGTCTTGCTAGCTAAGCAAGGTTCACACACAAGCAGCTTAACCTTAGTGAATTGGTTTAATATACCACACTTAACAAGTATGTTTAACCTATCTTAGCCAATATGACCAAGTCTAGTATGCCATTTAATAGATTCAGAAGTTGTGTCATTATTGGAAACTAAGGCAAGTGATATATTAATGAATCATTATAATATCATCGCAATCAAGAATCCAGAAAAACATGTTTGTATGAGTCGTGACCAAACACATCATCATTTTACTCAATTTTCAATCTACTAGGACAAAAATTAAATAAAAAATCTAATTGTAGCAAAGAAAAAAACCGAAACTAAACAACAGCAGACTCTTGGCACATAGATTATGTCGTATAACAGCAATGTGTTCCCGCTATGAAGCTGTTGTTTGTAGGTGCCAATACCGATGACATTCTCTTCACTCCCATTCCCCACAGTTACGCTTCGTGTTCTGGGACGCTCCTGAATTAACAATCTATTTAGGAAAGGAGTTAACAACTAATGCATGGGAACAAACGCATAATTTGGGATTATTGGGAGAGTAAGGTACCTTTTTAGTCTCGGAACAATCCCGAGAGTAATGAACTTTCATTCCGCAGTTATATCACTTCACATGTGCCATATTCTTGAGGCCGTTAGCCTTAGGTTATTTAGTGATTTTCTTTCTTTGAACAGATTTCTGAGTCTTGTTCGCTGACTTACCAAATTCTTGTTCCTCTTAGGGTTTCCCCATGAGTAGCAAAAACTTTGGTTGGGGGTACGGAAGCTTGCAGGCTCTCATCTTCAAGCTCGAGATGCTTGGATATGTCAGCGAATGTCTTGATGTTCACGTCATGATTCATCAGTGTTTTGAAGGAAGTTCAACGTCCGTTTTTCCCTTTCATCAGGCAGTGAACGGATCACATTGTTCGCTTGTTGGAACTCAGAAATATCGATCCCGCCAGTCTTGAAATTGCATAGTATGGTACTCATAATGTGGAGGTGCTCAAGTACAGGTCGACTCGAATCGATCTTGTATTGAAGTCAATTCAGGTGCAAGGCATGGAGCCTTGTAGTTGATGTTTGGCCGTATTTCTCCTTAAGTTTGTTCCATACAGACTTGATCGTGGGCTCTATATCATACGTGCCAATCAAATCATCATGCATGCAATACAACATAGCAAAGCATGCACTTCGATCCTTCTTGGCCCATGCTTCGTTGTTGGTAAGGTTTTTGTGGGTTCTTCCATGGTGTTCAAGAATGTCTTTCTCGTGCAGGAGATACTGAATCTTCCTAGGACCAATATCATAGTTCAATCTAGTTAACTTATCACTGGAAGAGAGCTCGTTTATCAGACTAAGGAGTGCCATTTATGCAAGTATATTTTAAGAAGAACATTAGACACAAATTTAAAATTAAATTTTCTGTGAGGAATTTTGGATTTTACGTTCAAAAATTTTGATAGGCTCATAATCATCACGTCTACATAACCAAATATTTCTTAGGAAAATCTAATTTTCACATATTGAAACAAATTCAAGCAAAAATACATACAACCAAACGGATTGACATATGTAATTGTTAATTGTAATAATTTGGTGATTTTTTTATAGAGCATTTTTGGTTTAATTTTAATTTGTTCTAGCCAAAATAATTAGAACAAATGAATTATTAACGTGTAACAATTCTATTTTCTTTTAACACATAGTTAAAGAATTTTTTTGTCGAAACTATCAAAAGAATCTGAATTGGTTCAGAGGTGGTTTTTAATCGATTCAGCAAGCACCCAGGTAACTTATCTCGTACATAATTTTGATGATCGGTTGCCTATACAGTGCTACCATTCATCGTGAAAAGCCCAAATTTCTGGTGGGAACACAACGGTCACACTTAAAAATCAGGCATAGACAACCCACACCACGAGCACACGATTAAGGTGGATTTCTTTTGAAATTCAAAATAATTATTTGTTTATTATTTTCATTTGTTGGAAACGTGTTCTCTACTAATTCACATAAGTATACTTAGAATTAAATTGTACTTAGCATATTATTCCTAATCATGCATACTAAGAATTAAATTGCATTAAGTAAAATTAAAATAATTCTTAATCATGTATACTAAGAATTAAAAAATTTAATTGTACTTAGCAAATAAAAAAATCTTAATCATGCATACTAGATAAATTACTTAACACATAAATGATTTAAATAAATATAAGACATACTTATATTCGTAAAACTTATTTATGGAATTTTAACACTTAGTTAAATATTCGAAATAATTAAAATTTCTGAAATAAATTGATGATTATTCTAAAATTATCAATTATTTCATAAAAGCAATCTGTATAAGATAATTAATAATTATCTAAACCAGTAGATAATTATAAACCAATAGATGATTATCTAAACCATGTAGCAAAAAAATGGCCTAACTGTATTGGTTTTCGTGAAGAATTCTTGCGGATTCATAAAACAAGACAAAAGTGTTTCAAATTCATTACAAAACAATCATGCACAATTTTTTCTGTTTGTTGAAGACTCAACTGTTTTTTTTATTTCTTACGAATTCTTCAAATACGGTAAGCAATCACATGCGAATGAATGAAAAATCAATAATCATATAATTGACAATTTCGAATTTAAAAGAAATATATTAACAAATAATTGTTCGAGCATAATTAGTAACAGATATAAGTAGATACTGGAACCTGGCTCTGATACCACTGTAAATCTAATTAGAACAGATCTAATAGTTAAACTAAATAAGAACGAATCATACATTTAATGCGAAAGCGTATAGAACTGTAATGTTTCGGTTGATTATATTACGAACACAAATCATAAGTCTACCAGAGTCTCATTGTAATCCACGAGCATGAACCAAGAGTATCCTTATAATCCAAGTACTCGAATCTCTCCGTACTCAAATCTCCACCTTTACAGATAATAAGACAGCAATTCGAGAGAAACTGTATATATGTTTTGGGGTCTCAACACATGAGAATAAAAATTGTATAGTGAGTCAATAGGCGTATTGAACGTCCTATTTATATGAAGGAATTAGCGTTTAGTAATTAACGTATAATTACATAATTGTTCCTAAATCTAATTAGAGTAATAGAATCCTCCTCTAATTAGAATTCTCAATATTAGGTAATCAACAAATAATTACACTTAATTAGGATAGTAAAATCCTAGTCTAATTTGAATTTTGAATATTAGTTAATTAATAAATAATTACAATAATTAACTCAATTAAACTTATTTACATATTTTGTAGAGATTAAGAAATGACGTTATCTTCTGGCAAGAACTCTTTTGTCCAGAAAAGACGGCCATCTGGATACAATTTATTTGTATGTCTGCAGCGTTGACGGGCTTTTGGATTGGGTGAGAGTCCTGAGTCCCTAAACTAACTATGCTTGAAGTTTGTAACGGAGAGCCAAAATGGTTTCATGTATTCTTTATGCACTTTTTGTGCACCCATGATTTAATAAACACAGACTTTACAGACCCCAAAAAAATGAAAAATAATTTCGAAATCCTTATGTTCAGACATGGAGTCGTCGTCTAAGCCACTTGAAAAATGCGTCTCAAGTCTCAGCCGGCCAACCACATTTTAAATGGATGGTCGTCGAATTGAGTTGAAATGAAAACATTAGATTTGTTCAAACCATTTAAAGAATTATTTTATTTGTTTGCAATTAATTGTTCGGTGTTCGATTTTCAAAAGCTACGAAATTGAAGTTGAAAATTAGCCACGACTTGGTTCATTTAGGCAAGCAAGTTAGTTGTTTTGGTCGACGCACTTTGACAAGAGGTTTATGAATAAATATGCAGCTATAATTGTCACTCTCGACCGTACTTCTTGATGGTTAGATTAAGCTCATGCATCATTGCTTTCTGTTAGGTTTGGTTGGTCAACTTCCTTAATTAAATTAGTTAGAAAAATAAAACAAATGTTATACAAACATTTTTTTAAAACGAGATTCATCAATATTTTCTTCTTTTTCCCTTTTACTTCCTACTATTCTTTGGCATATCGTTGATATTTGTTTGTCTATATTCGCTAGGTCACACTTCACAGGGATTATAAATAGTTAATATTTCCACACAAGGCCGGATCCGGACTCCATCCCGGGTCCCTCGAGGCCCAAACCCATTTTCTTTTAAGTTCATTTAAAACACCCACTCTTCTCACAATATTGTTTTTTTAATTAATTTTCAGAAAAGAAATTTGAAGATACTGGGTTGTGATTTTCAAACCTCTGGCTCAGTTTGGTAGCCGGTCAGTAAGCGGTTAAATTCAAAAAACTAAGGATGCATTTGGTGTCCAGTCAGAAGACGGATAGTAAGCCGTTACCGGTAATTATCCTCCTTAGTTCTTTGTTTGATGACAAAATTGTTTCGGTCCGCTGCCCGTCAGATAGCATCCGGGCAAGGTTTAATAACGGACAACTCCGATTTTTTTGTCCGCTTTGCTGAAGGGTTTTCGCAACCCCTCACTTATCCGGCATGGGCAAAAGCCTAAATTGCCCTTACACTTCTCATGCACCAGGAATAAATTATATATATTTTAAATTGTTATATTAATTAATTAAATTTATTTAAATTATTATATTAATTAATTAAATAATATTAAATTATTATATTAATTAATTAAATAATATTAAATTATTATATTAATTAATTAAATTTATTTAAATTATTATATCAAGTAATTAAATTATATTGATCATTATATTAATTAAATTAAATTAAATTAATATAATTAATTTTATTAATAAATATATTTGTGAAGGACAGTTTGGTTATATTTATTCAATATTGTAGGTAATCCGTCTTGACATCGCCAGATACCAAATAAGAGAGATCGATAAGCCGCTGTCTATAGTTGCCACTAGCAAACGACGGTCGAACAAATTGGTCCAGAGTAAACCTGGAGTTATCCTCGAAACTAGATAACTCTAATCAGGACACCAAACACACCCTAAGGGTTATCTAGGTTTATCTGGCATTTGGTAGCTACATACTTGTTATCCCGCGGCCCGAAGGATACGGGATGGGCCCGGGATAACTTCGTGTTTTGTCCCTAAATCTTATCCGAAAAATTTGGGCGAATTCAGTTATTCGCTGTACGTCCCCTCTGTCCCAATAATGATTAGAGAAATGCCCTTACGTTTTAATCTTTTAACAAAAATACCAAATGTAATTATGAGAAGAATTTATCCCCATTAGAAGGCCCTGCTCTTCTCTCGACGAAGAACAGGACTCCAAGAAGACGAAGACGAACTGCGATATTGATAAAAACCATGGAATCAAACCTCAGATCCACTGTTGTCTAGCAAGGTAATTTTTCTGGGGGAGAAATAGTTTTAGGCATCTGGAATTTTGTAGATTTCAAGCCAGAGTTGTGAAATTTCTCTCGATCTCTGTATGATTCGCCGAGAAAAGTGGCGGTGGTTGAGGTGAAGAGAAATGGGACTCGCGGCACATTTCATTCGTTTAAGAAAGAAGAAAGTGAAGATTGTCGCCCTGCTCCACCACAAAGGCCGGTGATAGGCTCCATTCCGCCGGCGTCGACCAATTCCACTGCCTGGACTGGCAGCGGCGGCGTTGTCGAGAGTAAGAAGGAAGAAAAGGGAGATCAATATCACAGAAAGGCTAGGAGGTGTTGGTCGACGGAATTGCACCGGAGAAGAAGGAATAGCACAAAGGAGAAATGATGGAAAGGGTTCGATGTGAATCTCAAACCATTTTATACCTGTATTGGAGGATAATAACGTAATTTGACATTAAATTAATAAATTAAAGGAATACCCGTATTGGCAGTCCATATACCAAACGTAGAATTTCATATTAAAGTTATCCTAGTGAAATATTAACAAATAGAGGATAAAGCAGGTTATCATTAAATAGACCCGAAGTTATCCCCGAAGCGGGATTGCACTATTCCGACTACAAAACTAAGCCTTAGTTCAGATAAACACATGCTGCCACTAGACGACAATGTCGCTTACGAAATATTAGTTACAATAATTAATTATAGACGTATTCTCTCACAACTTTTTTAATTAAATTTTTATTATTTATTATTTATTATTTTATTTTTAATCTAATATTTTTATTAGAATTACTAAAAAAAATTAACCCACCATAAAAGGAAAATTTTAGCCCACCCAATTGGAATTTAGTAATCGGTCTAAGCACTAAAAAGAGGATTAGTATCTTCTTGAGTGAAATAGTAGAAAATTAGAAATAATAAAGCAATTAAAGAGACAAGCGAGCTAAGGCCCTTGGTTTACCATAAATCGCTTTCCGACTATATCCACGTTGAGCTTCAAACGCATGCTCACTGCTTATATCAATAACTGAACCGAAAATCGGTCCAAAATCCAGAATCTGCAAGTAGAACAAACGCAACACTCTTGCCGCATAACGGTGACAACAGGTCACCAAGATCCAGAATTTGCCGGTAGAAACACACTAGAAATAGCAACAGAGGTCGAAAAGTTAGAGGTTTTATCAACGGAAAATCCTCAAAACAGAGAGAGATCGTGAGAGAAATCTGAGAGAAGAGAGAGAGACGAAACTGTAAAGTGTCTGATTATACCGATATTTATCACTTATATATTTTCCTCTTGTGTAATCTTGTCCGTTTGTTACGTCTGACTGAACGAATGAGAATGGATCCTGATACGTTTGAGTCTGAGCCGCACGATCAGGCTGCATGTGCAATGGCTGAGATCTGATCTTTTCCACCGCTTAATAATAGGCTTCCGATAATGTTAGAAAAAGAACGTCCGAGATCTCTTTGCAGCGATCGAGTAATTACCCTATTTTCCACCATCGAATTGCTTAGTAAGTATACGATCCAGATTGGACCACTTAGAATTAGGCGGTAAAGAGCACAAACTGTTGGATCAAGATATCAACGGACAACCCAGATTGATCCGAGTATTAAGCTCAGTTTATGAATTGAAGCCGTTAGATCTGTATTAGTAATGAGTGAAAAGGATCATGCCCCGTGTCACAATAAGACACCTTTGATCAAACAATAATAAACGACAAGATTACTTCGTAAGGGCAAAGCAGTAACTTCACATTCACAATCTCTACCTTGAAGTTACAGAGTTCTTCATGCGAAATATATAAGCAGCAAGCATCGTATTCTTCTTTGCTCTTCAAACATCAAAGAGCATATCAACCTCCAAGTAGCTTCAGACAACGATGAAACTTACTTTGGGTTACAATCTTAGTGCCAAAATCAACATCATTTACATCAGTATTAATCTTAACAAAATTCACAAAATTTTCAGAAATCATATCTCTAATAAAAAAGAATTTAACATAAACATGTTTTGTTCTTTCGTGAAAAATAGGATTTTTAATTAGGTAAATAGCTGATTGGCTATTACAATGCACTGCGACCACATAATCATGTATACCAGCTTGTCTCAACAAACCTTGAAGCCATGAGGCTTCTTTAAAGGCATCAGAAATTGTAATGTTCTCAGCCTCTGTGGTTGAAAGGGCAACCACTGTTTGTAGCTGGGATTTCCAGCTAATGAGTTACCACAAAATAGAAAGCTGTAACAAGTAGTAAACTTTCTAGAGTCTAAATCACTAGCAAAGTCACTGTCAACATATCCAACAAGGTTCATTTCAGAGCTGTTTCTATTAAAAGACAACCCTAAATTTTCAGTACCAATCAAATAGCAAACAGTCCACTTAAGTGATGTCCAATGTTCAAAACCAAGTTTAGACATAAAACGACTTAGCAAAGAGACATCAAAAGTAATATTAAGCCTAATGCTTACCATAGAGTACATAAGTGACCTAACCAAATTAGCATATGGAACATTTTCCATTTTCTCAGTTTCACTTGGTGTCTTAGGACATTGATCTTTGCATAATTTGAAATGAGCAGCTAAAGGGAGTGAAAAGGCTTCAAATTGTTAAAAAGAAATGTTTTGAGCAGTTTTGCATATAGGAGGTTTGATGTAATTTTAAAGTTCCTAACTTGCTATCTCTTAAAATTTCAATGCCCAAACTCCTTTTAGCTTCACCTAAGTATGTCATATTAAATTCAGATTTAAGCTTTAGCTTTAACTCACTGATTTCAGATTTTGACTTACCCATAATCAACTGTCATCCACATAAAGCAGAAGAAACACAGAAGCACTTTTAGAGTGTTTAAAATACAAATATGAATCATAATTGCTTCTAGCAAATCCTAAACTGTACATAAAAGAATCAAATCTTTTATATCATTGTCTAGGTGCTTGCTTTAAATCATACAGTGATTTTTTCAAAGAACAAACAAAATCAGGTATTTTCTTATCCACAAAGCCAAGGGGCTGATCCATAAAGATCTGCTCCTCTAGTTCACCATTTAAAAAAGTAGTTTTGACATCAAGTTGCTCAAGATCTAAATCTAGAAAAGCCATATAAGAAAGCATAATTCAAATGGTTTTGTATTTGGCCACATGAGAGAATATCTCATTATAAAACCCTTTAGCAAACAGGTTTTGCTTTATAAATGCATGGATCAGAAACATTAATGCCTTCTTTTAGTTTTAAAATCCACTTACAGCTTATTGTTTTCTAATTTTTAGGCTTGGAAACTAGCTCCCAAGTTTTATTATTTCTTAGTGAATTCATTTCCTCTAATATGTCATGCTTCCATTTTTATTTGATCACACTTAATTGCAAAATAGTAATTATCAAGTTCAAAGGATAAAATTTGATCAGCCACAGAGAAAGCAAACTCAATCAGATCAGCATAATTTGCGTATCTAGCAAGCATAGATTTATTCCTAACACCCTTATTGAGGGCAATGCTGAATGACATGGAAGGTTGGGACTGATCAGATGGAAGTTGATCAGGTTATGAAAAATCCTGAATTTCTTCTGGTTCCTCAGATTGGATAGGTTATTGTGAGGGAACTTCTCTGTCCAGCTTCACCTGTATAGGAGCTCCCCAGACTTGGTATCAGCAAAAATTACAGGCAAACAGGGAAAATTAGATTCATAAAAAAAACCATCCCTACTAATTAAAGTTTTTAAACCAGACACATTTTTATCCCATAGCCTATAGCCTTTAGTGCCGTCTTGTTATCCAAGGAAAACATATTTGATGGACCTGGGGTCTAACTCTTCAGACTTGGTATGAACATAGGCTACACACCCAAACACTCTTAAATAGATCAGATTTTAGTCTCTACCGGATCAAACAAATTTTGGGCATTTTAAGTCTAAGGCAGATGAGGAACTCCTATTGATTAAATAGGTAGCCGTGCTCAGTGTCTCTCCCAAAAAAGGTTTGAAACCTGAATTAACAAGCAAGCATCTAACTTTATCAAGTAAGGTTCTATTCATTATTCAACTACTCCATTTTGCTGAGGGGTGTATCTAACTATCCTATGTCTAATAATATCAGAAGCAAAGCACAAATTGTCAAACAAGGAATTACATAATCAAGTCCATTATCAGTTCTCAAATACTTGATTTTATTATCAGTTTGATTTTATACTAAAGTTTTTCAATCTTTAAATTTCACAAAGGCTTGATCTTTGGATTGTAACAAGAAAACCTAAACTTTTCTGCTAAAATCATCAACAACAGAGAGAAAATACTTATTTTCACCATGAGTAGCAACAGATTCAGGACCCCACAAATTAGCATGCAAATATTCAAGTCTCTGTTTAGATAAATGTACACCTTTATGAAATTTAAGTTTATGCTGGTTTCCTAACACACAGGCTTCACAGAACTCAAATTTACAAATTGCATAATTCCCAAGACTTCCTAAGGAATGTAGAACAGTCAAACCTTTTTGACTCATATCTCCTAATCTTAAATGCCACAATTTGGTGGTTTCAAAATCACATAAAACAAGTAAGCACTCATCAAATTGTTCAAAATATTTTCCTTTAAGGAAATATAATATACTATTTCTTTTAGCAGTAAGGACTATACTGTCATTTTTAGAAACTTTCAAAACACCATTTTCGGCATGAAATATGCAGCCAACTTCTTCTAGAGCTCCTAAATAAATAAGGTATCTTTTCAAATCATGAATATACCTTACATCTCACATGCAAACTTGTTTATTATCAGACAATTTCAGATTGATTTCTCCTGTACCTTTTACTGGGCAAGTATTAAAATGTCTCATGTAAACTATTCCTTTCTTAGATTCATCCAACTTTGAAAACCAGTTTTCACGAGGACTCATGTGAAATGTATTGACAGAATCAAACACCCAGTCATTGCAAGCAGTATTATCGTAAACATTTAAAACTTCATATATGTGGTCAAAGACATACAAAACTTCAGGAATATCATCCTCATTACTTTTCAAAGTAGCCACATTTGATTCTGAGTTTCTTTTCTCCTTATTCTTCAACTTGTAGTAATCCTTAATTATGTGCCCAGTTTTCTTACAATAATTACAGAACAGGCCATCTTTGGATTTCTTGTTCTTATAATTATTACTGGTTTTCTTTCTTCTAATTTTGAAACAGTCGATGATTATTTTTGTTGTTAGACTCAACAGGTTTATTGTTTACAAATAGAGCATTTGATTACTTCCTAACTGTCCTCAGTTCTAGCCCCCTAAACTTTAGACCAAACATTATTATCTCAATCTTTGGAACCATACCAAAATATTACAAAGTATTTTTAACAACAAAGTAATCTTCATTTAGAGAGTTTAATAAAATCATGGCAAGACTAGCATCATCTAGATCATGCTCAGTACCTTTTAATACTTGATTCAATTTAAAAACATTTATCAAGGTTTTCATCCATAGACTTAGCAAAATCCATTTTAAATGAAAATGGTGCACCTTTCGCAAAGATCGAATTGATAGGAGTTTTTGATGCACATAGGTTATGAATCTTAGTCCACAAAGTCACATGATCTCCATCCCCATCTACTTTCCTAAGTACAAAATTAGATAAATTGAGAATAATAAAGTTATATGCCTCTTCTTTAATTCCTGATTCTCTTTTCTTAGCATCCTGAGATCATTTAGTTTTATAGTGGTTGATGCACAATGTACTTTATTATATGATAACAATGCTTTCATCTTTTTACTCCAGCTATTGAAATCCCCCTTACCATCAAACAAGCTGATTTCAATCCTCGTAGACATGTTTACTATGACTTTAAATCACAGAGTAACATAGTAAAATAGATAATGAGAGGCACACTCAAATTTTTCACAAGAACTTAAGAGATAGCAAGTCTCAAAGCTTCAAATACACAGATAGGCACAAAAGGCGGCAAGCCTTATACAATAATTTCACTGCATAGACTACAAGCCTAGCACAAAAGGCGGCAAGCCCTGCACATAGTAAAGCGGTAAAAGGCCCCAGATTCAAATGGCCACAATTTTCAGGATTAAAAGGCGACAAGCCCAACACAACTCTTAAATCTAAGATCTCAGAGTGCATGCTGCGGAAAACCTAAAACTGTAAATTGCATAAGGTCAGTAAAAGAGGATTTTACCACCTAACGCTTGTTAGGGGTGCAAGATAGGCTTCTTGCTTAGCCTTTAAAAAAAATCATAGATAATCCTCAGGAATGTCCAGGAACTTCCATATCTGACTGAATCTCCTTGGATCGAGCCAACCTGGCTCTGATATCACTATTGAAATTTAGTATTCGGTCTAATATTGCACTAAACAGAGGATTAGTATCTTCTTGAGTGAAATAGTAGAAAATTGGAAATAATAAAGCAATTAAAGAGACAAGCGAGCTAAGGCCCGTGGTTCACCTGAAATCACTTTTTGACTACATCCGCGTTGAGCTAAAAACGGATGCTCACTGCTTATAGTAATCACCAAATCAAAAATAGGTCCAAACTTTCTAGACATTACAATCTCCTCGAATAATAACCTGAAAAATAGATCTAACAAACAGGCAAACACTCTTGCCATATAACGGTGACAATAGGTCACCAAGACCTAGAATCCGCTGATAGAAACCACCAAAAATAGCAACAAAGGTCGAAAAATCAGAGGTTTTCTCGAAGGAAAATCCTCGGAACAGAGAGAAATCCGAGAGAAGAGAGAGTCAAAACTGTAAGGGTGCGTTTGGTAGCCGATTTATTTTAAATCGGCTACGGGGTTAAAATTTAGTTAAGGTCGATTCCCATTTTTGTAACCTTATTTGGTATGGCCACCCTGGTTTCGCTAAGTGACAACAGCCTTATTTGGTGCCGGGGTCTACAAATCCGGTTTGTCCAGATTTATGGGTTAAATTACCCAATTATCCCTCTAGACTACAGTGGGCGACGAAGGACTCAACATTGTAGTGAGTCGCCGCCGGGTGAATTTGGAACGGCTCTGGGTGAATTTTGTGTGCGTAATTCTCCATGTTATGGTAGATGTTTGTAATTCTCCATGTTTTGTGTCCCTCCAAGCGAAAGAGTGTGGAGTCCGAAGAGAGTTTACAATGAGACCCTCCACACCCAAATCCCTCTCCAGACTTATCATCAGCTCGCACACTCCATTCCCCTTGAACGAAATGCAGAGTTCTTCAGAGCCCTCTTCAACTTGGCCGTGTTCATTGGCTATGTGGT
>JAOWBN010201043.1:0-14761 GCA_028565015.1 Pinguicula moranensis | reverse complement strand
AGAATCAAAGAATGACATCCATACTCAAGATCTCTATATGGTGATCTCAAGTCTAAGGATCACTTACACCCACTATTTTTTAGAGTATCATCCATTGATAATATGGTGATCTCTATGCGGGCCAATTCGATGTACTTGTCAACTAAAAGCATCCATGTTTCTAGCTTAAGTGTCACTGCACTATAGTTGATGAGATCAACTAATTCCTTCAAAAGGAATTGACTGAGAACATGCTAACCTGTCTGTATTAATGATGCCTTGCCTCACTAATACTATGGTTAGGGACGTTTAGTATTGATAAGTCTAATTAGAGTTGTCCCATCATCACAACTTTTTGTAATACACTCTATATTATCAATGCTAGGCTTCACTATTTTATATGTTATAAATAAACAAGTAGTTAAGGTTGCTAAAATCATATATACAACATTAAAGTGTTAATACATAGGCCTAAGGTGATTTGCCTTGGATATAACACTAACACTAACATATGCTCCTACAACATCATCGATGACCTAAACCGAGCAACTTTCACTACCACAAGTTTTGAAATCAAAATCTATATACTTTGTTCAACGCAAAAGCTAAGATTTCAAGAAAAATGCACGTAACATGAACATGTTCACGACGCTTTGTCTTCTAGCACGAGCGCTATGAAATATATCTTGCATCTAATGTAACATCATGATAGCTCCGATGCCACTTGTTAGAAATCTAAGCTACACTACATGCCATGAACATCAAAGTGGAATGGAAGCTTAAACATAGTGTGTGCATGAATTTATTTTACGAGTTCCTTTCCCAAAGGTACATGCTTATTTACAAAACTTAGAGCAAGAGTTATTAGATATTATTCCTCAATATAAAGCTTTCATAAAGCCCTTGAAGGTAGTTCCCTTTTTTGGTGTCCGAATGTCCACTCTTTATGGTAATACACACCACCACAACCCTTGGAAGCCTATACAACATCTTGTAAATACTATATGTGCGTGTTGGGGAGTGCTAGCTCCCGATTTGCAGCTAACAAGATGAGAAGCATGATCACCAATCTTTCACCCCCTTTATTTAGAAACCTCTCAGGTAGAGAGAGAAAGTGTAGGGACTTCAAACTTGGTCTTTTATCAAGGTATTGATAGAGTAAGCCATGGCCTTAAGATACAAACACATGTCCATGTTAGTGTATTAACTTTTAATCTTAGTCAAACATGTATATATGGTTAAGAACCCATGGTTTTGTTCAAAGATTTGTAGAACTCTCCCACTCAACCTTTATATACAATTCTTTGTATATGAACACCATATTGCATGTAATCTCATTGGATATGCAACCTATGCATGTAATGAAATTTGAATAAAATGGTTACTAACTTCATATATCTCATATTTGAGGTTGTAGTAAACTTCGACTAACTCGTTAGTGGATTCAAACTTAGATCCAACTAAGATGAGGTTTTGATGTATTATATATACATACGACAAACTCTTGGTAATTAGGTCTGTGACCCCATTATTACATTCAAGTCCTTGGTAATTAGGTTTGTGACCCCATTATTAATTAGGCCCCTAAACTCTTCCTTAATTACATTTTAACTCATCAAGAGTTTGATGTTAATGTGTGTGACCCTATAGGTTCTTAATAGCTTGGTAATAGACCATGAATTAACATAATCATATGATGGTTAATGAATTAAATTCGTTTAATTCATTAATCTATAATTCATGTCCGTAAACCATGAGTAAAATCTAGCAACATATAATGGCCACATAAGTATTGAGAATAGTCATGTTACGAGACTATCATTTTGAAGATTTAGCTCCTGTGTAATTATTATCTCTTCACCCTGTTCATATTCCAAATCCAGTGTATATATGTTATTTGTCAGCCTCTTTTAATATATGCAAAAGATAGCTTGTATCGGAGATCATGGACTTTGACTATTGATTAGAAACTCTTTTCTAATCAAACCATGCTTTGATTAAAGTCTTCATCATGATTTCATTTAAGTGTCCATAGGGATATTGCCTCCTAATTGTTTAGGAGTCGTGAATCCTTTATTGATTACTTACAATCCTTTTGTACTTGATATAACTCCCAAAATTATCAATTGTTACAAATTTATGGTGTAACTCTTTGACGAGTCGATTTATACCTTATGAAGGCGGACTATTTGGTTCTAATTTGGTTCAATATGTATGAGGGGACATACCTTTGTATCCAATTTTCCTTCTTTTGGAGTAACAACTTATTTAATACTTAGAACAATAAAAGGGACACAACCCCAAAAGCAGAGGTTCTGCCCCATAAATTCAGGGCATGACACCATCTCCTGTTGCAAATAATCTTGCATGGTGGTAATTATACACATTTAGCGTACACCAAACCCATTAGGCAGACAAAACTAACCTATGATTAGACTCCAAGCTTTCGAGAGAAACTACTGGACATAGTATATAAGGAACAAAAATATCTTAGCCGAGAGAGCCTATAAGAGTGTATCGAAAGCAAGGGTTTAAGGATCCCTTGTTCATGAGCTCGTGTTCAAGGGAGAAAGATTTTTATTTCTTTGTTTAGTGTGATGAACTCAATATTTGTCATTTTTTGGAATGACTCTTTCTTTAAGCATAAGCTAAGACTTTGTTTCCAGGGGGGCAATGTCGCCCTTGATGATCTAAGGAGAATAAAGAATGTTTATCTTGTTTTTACACTAATTGTATGCTTGTTTTGCTATTTTTCATCCTCATATATGTATGTTTGGCCAGCATAGGTAAATGCACTAAGAGTAGCGGGAGACCGAGAGGCACAACCTACGCTAGGCTTAACAAAACCCACATTGATTGCTAAAGTATGAAAATGTCTATAGAATCGTTGTTGCCATGTGAAGATTGCCTATGAGCAAAATCTTTGGTTTTCTTAATGTGACATTCGAGAGGTGAACATTTGTGAACCAAAGAAGGGCATTTAGTCTTGAGAGAAAAGGAGAATCCGGTAGGCACAACATTCAGAACAAAGCAGGATAGGCTAACTATGAACAAAGAGGCAAGTGGTGAGAGTGTGATCCCTGGATGTTTCCATCCACTTCTTTTGTGTTAAACTTACCTTATTGCATTTTAATTGTCTCTATATTTGTATAGTTCTTAGATTAATCGGTAAATAAAGAACAAGCTATTTATCATTGGTTCAACTTGTATGATAATTGTTAATGTTAGTGTTTGTTAACCACAAACCTCCAGGTTTGACATCCTTTTGTTCTGTATATTACGTGTGCAACTTGTACACTTACAAGTAGTGAATGCTACAAGTGTTAGTATATCAAGTTTTTGGCTCCATTGCCGGGGTTGTTAGCTTTAACAAGATTAACGTCGTGCAAGTTTTTTAACTAGGTTGAAACCTTTTGTTACTATTTTAATTGTTGAATTTCTTGTCTGCAGGTTGTGCATAATTCTATATGGAAGTGAAACTACTTGTGAAGGAGATATAGAATTTCAAAGGACATTTCAAGCCAGAAGGAGAGCTCGAATGATATAAAAAATGCAGCGCTAGGAGCAAGGAAACAACGTTGGCATAATGCTGGTATCAAATGAGGTTGATGTTCCCATGGAAGATTTTGCCCTGCCTCGTGCAGAGGAAGTGGTTCTCTCCATAAGTAGATAGCTATACAAGCCAATAATTTTGAGCTAAAATTGGCTACTGTTAAGCTGCTTATGCAACATTATATATATGGAGGAGGAGCAATAGAGGACCCCAATTCACATATCAGTGCATTTGCGGAAATATGTGACACACTTAAGTACTCATATATTACTTCCGATGATTTTTAAATCGAGATTATTCCCTTTCTTACTATGGAATAAAGCTAGAAGGTGGTTGCAGACACTGCCCCTGAACTCTATTCACACATGGGATGATCTAAGGAAGCAATTTCTCGCACAATTGTTTCCACCGTCCATGACAACTAGACTTCTGAGTGAAATTAAATCTTTGTATGAAGCCTGGGAAAGATATAAAGTTTTGCCAAGAAGATGCCCAAATCATGGCCTGCCATACTGGAGGCAGATACAAGCTTTTTACAATGGTTTAGAATGCACAACAAGAAGAGATATTGATGTAGTTGCCAATGGCACCTTTGTGAAGAAAACATACAATGAAGCATACACAGTCTTGGAGGCTATGGCCCAAAATTGTCACAGATGGCCTACAGAAAGAAATAGTGCTAGGAGTGTAGGAGGAAAATATGAGATAGACAAAGTAGATGCTTTGACTGTTGCTATGGAAGTTATGCGTACCCGTTTGGAAACATTCATGAACCAAGGCATGCCTCCATGGTCAGTAATGGTTGTGCAACAAATGTCTTGCGAATCATGTGGAGGACCTTAACCTTGAGAGCCATGTTAGGAAGTGTCAGTAATTGACAACATTCCCATCGAGCCGATGAACTTTGTATCAAACCAACCTAGATATCAAAACTTCAACCCAAGGAAGAATGAACACCCTAATTTCTCATGGAGTAACCAAAAACATGTGTTTAACACTCCTGGTCAAGCACGCCTTCAAGGACCAAGAGCTTTCTAAGGGAATCCACATTTGCAGCATCAACGCTCTTCATCAGAATAGTTGATAAAATGACTAGAATTGACTGCAAAAAACAACCATAACCTACAATACCTGATGGCAAAGATGGCCACCACTTTACATGGATTTATGCAAGAAGCCAGAGCTAACTTCAATGATCATACATTGGCCATGAGAAATCTGGATGCTCATGTGGGACAACTAGCAAAATCATTAGTAGAAAAAACTCCATGAACACTGCCAAGTAACACTGAGGTGAATCCCAGGGAGTAGTGCCAACTCATAACCTGAGAAGTATAAGGAAGTGGAATGTGTTCCCAAAGATACCCCACTTACAATGAAAGAGGCCATACTAAAGCCTGAAGAAGTGACACCATAGAGAAAAGAAAGAGCAAAGACCAACGAGGGAAGTTGGATAAACAATTTAAAAAAATTCTTGATGTTTTTAAGAAACTGCATATTAACAATACTTTTGCAGAAGCTTTGGAACAAATGCCATGCTACATTAAGTTTCATGAAGGACATTCTAGTCAACAAAAGAAAATTTGGAGACTACGAAACTGAAGCTCTTACTGAAGAATTTAGTGTAATCCTCCAAACGAAATTACCACCAAAGTTGGAAGATATAGTGAGTTTTACTATTCCATGTTCCGTTGAAAATTAACACATTTGCTAGAGTTTTATGTGATTTAGGTGCGCATTAATCTTATTCCTCTATCCATTTTTCAGAGACTGGGGCTAGTAGAAGCCAGACCTACAACCATATCTTTGCACCTCGCAGACAAATCAATCAAACACCCTCGAGGGATAATTAAAGGCATCCTACTCAAAGTGGACAAATTCATCTTTCCAATTGATTTCATTATTTTGGGTATGGAGGAAGATAAAGTCATTCCAATTAATTTAGGGCACCATTTCTAGCAACAGGAAGCGCACTAATTGATGTCCAAGGAGGAGAGCTAATACTCAGAGTTCAAAGATAATAAGTCAAGTTAAATGTGTAATGTGTTTCAAGCTTTAAAAAAACCAAATCACCAAGAAGATTGTTGGAGCATTAGACAACTGATCAATTCATTCAACCTAATTATGCATACTTGAGAAGTGACCTTAAAAATTGCCTAGTCAGTACTAACCCTTCAATCCTAGAAGAACTAGGAGTTAAGAAATATATAAATTGGCTTGATAACAATGGCAATATGGAGAAAGATACTTTCTTTGATTTTGATGAAAGTTGTATATAGGCATTTAACATCTTGAAAAGCAAATTGACAGTTGCTCCTATCATTGATACACCTAACTAAAAAGAGCCAAATTATTTGTAATGTTAGTGACCATCACTGAGGACTTTCCTGGACAACAAACCAACTGTAATTAACACTGACGGTTTGGAAATTAGTATGGTTGGCTATGGAAGGGTTTATTTGGAAAGCAAGAAATCAGGTTCACTTTCAAGCAATAAATGCTAACATATCTCAGATTGTGTAAACTATTTAGAGATCCACATGTCTATGGGTCAAAGCCAAACGAACATCAACTTTTGCATATTCACTAACTGTTTGTCTTTTGAATCCTAACAGCGGCATGGAATTTTTTGGTTAATTTTGTTATTGATGTAACATGAACTAAGGTGCACAGGCTGCAAACCATAATACAAAAGCAGACACAAATGACCGTCCAAAATCAAATGCAAAACCAAGAAACATTCATATGTGAAACAACTCATAAGAGCATATTGTTGCCTAACATTACTTGCAGTTTTTGTAGGAACCACGAAGAGGAAGTGGAGGCTGTTAAGCACAGGAGATTCTACACGGAGGGACCATTGAAATGCTGAGCAGCAACCTACACAAAACTGCACAGAAATATCCGTAGTCGTGCCCATAGGGGGGAAATATTTGATGGTGAATAAAGTATCAATTCTGACATGATCAACAAAAGTATATGCGGAGAATATCCATGCCTTTAGTGGAATAAAGTTTTTTCAATCTCCAGCTAAAGAAAGTTTGGATAGCTATGGACCATTACAAAATTAACAATTTGGGATTGATAAGGTGATAGCAAGGACATTGGAGCAAACAACATGGTAGATATGATGAACGGAGCACATGATACTCCTTGAGTATATGGTAGCCAGGATGATGAAGAATACTTTCTCCACTGCTAGACATGTACTTCTATTTATTTCTTTTGTCTTTATATGATGTGTAAGTTTACTCGGAGTACCACCTACTCACTCCCTACAGGGACTGCTGAGATGGAACTGGTACTGCCTGATCACCGAACATAACCGAGTTGTGTACCAATATCCCTATAATGTGAATTGACAATGGGACAATCATGACATTTTTCTTTTATGAAAAGCGGATGATGGCGATGATCTGAATGCTGAGATGCTTTGCAATCTACTGTGACGCTAGGTGAGACATGTACCAGATCACTTTATAATTGATACCTTCTAGTAGACATTGGAGTACTTTGTACTTTGGTATTTCTTTTTTCTTTCTTCTTACTTCTTGTACATACTATGTTTATACATAATTAAATTTGTCTTATCCCAAAAAAAAATGAGGTTATTCCCCTTCTCACTCAGGGACAAATGAAAGAGATGGTTGCAAGCCTTGCCCCCAAACTCAATACATACTTGGGAAGACAAGAGAAAGCCATTCCTTATTCAATTATTCTCTCCTTCCATGACAAAAAGATTATTGAGTGAAATCATGTTATTCAAACAGAGAGACATGGAGACACTATATGAATCATGAAAAAGATTTAAGAATTTACTGAGAAGTGGTCCAAACCATGGATTATCACATTGGAGGCAAATCTAAGCATTCTACAATGGACTATACAACACCACCATAAAAGAAATAGATGTGGCAGCCAATGGCACATTCGTGAAAAAATCATACAATGAAACTTACACACTTTTAGAAGACATGTCTCAAAGCTATTATTGATGGCCCACTAAGAGAGAAAGTAGCAGAAGAATGGGAGGAAATATGAAGAAGATAAGGTGTAGGCACTAACGGCTGCAATGCATTCCATGAGGTTAAGGATTGAAACCATATTTAGTCAAAATGGAGTATCGAGACCAGTAATGGGAGTTCAACAATTCTCGCGTGAGTGGGAGGACATGAACTATCATGCATGCTCTGCAAATCAGGTACTGAGCAAGAATCTCTCTCTCATTTATTTACTAACTGCCCTATATCACGGTGTAGGTTTCGTCCACATTATATGAGTGGTTACTGGAAGATGTATGAGGTATACTATGAAACTTCTATCCAAACATTGGATAGATTTTGTGAAGCTAAACCTATTGGGTTTCACATATGTGCATGGAAATCACTTTGACTTGCCTTGGTATGGCAGATTTGGAAAATAAGAAATTTGTGCAGTTTCAGGCAAAACAAATAAATCTATCTAAAATTGTTAAAACAATCCAAATGTCAGTGTGGCACTGGATTTGAGGAGCATCTAAATACCTATGTTTATCCGGGAATGACATATAAGATGTCTACTGGAAATAAACCGATTGAACTAGGAGTCAACAAGTCGGATTATTGTGCCACTATTCTCATGTCTCACTTATTCATATGAACGAGGATGATGGCGATTACCAACAATGGGGATGTCAAGTTGAAGAGGCTGCTGCTCGTAGATACCATTGAAACTGACCGTAACATTGATATAGGGAAGATGATTTACAAGGTCATTATGGAAAGTTTGGTTACCCTGAGTAAGCGCCCTAACTCACTGCACTTCCTTTTTTTGATAATTGCGATGCATCTAAAGCCTGGAGTAGCCTTGGCTAAGTAAGAAAATACTGTCCCCTCCTGCTCTGGATATCATTGCTACTTTGACAAGCAAATTCGGGCGCGTACTCTAACTGCGGAGCCACCAAGGATGGAGCCATGTAAATACCCTCGGGTCAAATGTATGACTTTGATGGAAGAAGTATGGATTGTCTTTCAAAATAATGTCTATCTCAATCGCTGACCGTCTTGGCATGGCAAAAAATTAAACTGAAAAAAAAAAGTTGGGAGGCAAATCTGTTTAGACTAAGTTTGAGGAAGGGAACCTGACATAAAAATGAGAACCCCCCACAGTTCTGGCTATATTTGACACCTCTATGTATGAAGTAACACAAAAGTATGTGATGACCACAATCATAAGAAGCTACGCTGGTACATGCATGACTTGGATTTAGGTGTCCAACCTTACACCCGCATCCTCACTATGCATTTAATTTTTTTGGGGATCTATTTTCTTGAGGACAATCAATGATTCAAGTATGGGAATGTTGATGAGTCGACTTGATACCTAATAAATACAGACTATTTGAGTATGATTTGGCTCAATAAGGATGATGTGACACACCTTTTATACCTTTTTACCTTTTCTTTTGCAAAACAGTTCATTAATTGCTCTCTGACAAAAAAGGAAGAGAAACAACCTCAAAACTAGAGTTTTTGCCTCCTTTATCTAGAAGTGACACCAGATCTTGATCGAGGACCATGCAAGGTGATACATACGCAAGTCTTTGTGTGCCAAATTTGATAGGCGGACAAATATACACCTGCAATGTACTTAAAGATTCAAAGAGAGGCTACCAGTGGTATAAAGGAAAATGCATAGAATTTGGGCGCTTCTCCAGTAAAGAAAAATTTTCCATGATGTCCTCTCGTATATAACTTTGCCCATGTTGATGCTATGCCTTGTTTCTATCACAAAAATGAGCAGCAACCTCTTAATTTTAATGTCCCTTGTGTGCGTGGCTGGCATCATCCTTGCACATACAAACAAATGCCACATAAGTATGTTGTGCCTTATTAACCCCTTGTTCCATCGGTCGTGGTCCGATGGACATCTTCCATCTCATCCCAGGTGCACATAGAAATTGAGCTACATAGCCAAGATTTGGGTATCCCTTATTAAATTGGGAGAACTCATTATTATTCAAGTGAATGAGGCTGAACACTTGATTTATCGCATTGAGACTGAACGACACATTGACTCCCCTAACATGGACTTTGAAATCATTCATAATAGCAAGATTAGCATAAAACTTCCTCACCATATTCGGGGCGTACTACCCAGAGTTCTCAGAAGTTTTGACCAATACGTATCCTTAGCAGATTTCCTAATAAGAGGCATGCATCCAGACAAAAATTCTCGCTCCCTAATAACATCTAACACACCAACAGTGGTATCAAATAATTTCTTTGCAACATCATTCACAATTTTATCGAGAACTGCAGACTGAGTAATCTTAGCCTTTTTGGGCAGCATGCTTGATGGATTCTAGAGAATACTGTAGTAAAGAGGTCGAGTTCAGCTTGTACTTACTTCAGAACACAGCAGAAAACTCGCGCTCCAGTGAAATAAGGAATAACTACTGTGGTTGACGGACTATGTTGTGGCCCTCAGAGAAATGCAGAGCTTAGGGTTTGTCACGTTGTTTGAAAAGGAGTTGCATCCAAACGCGGGACAACACCTGAGCTTTTATAACGAAACTTGAGTGGGCCTATTTTTATTTCCTTAGAGTTACAGTGGTGGTTACTTAGATATTCGTGTTCGGTTGAAATTAAATGCCCATTACTATAGCTGCTTACAAATAAGTACGTGGTAAACGTAGGTTACTAGTGGACATCCTAAGCACCCTTTATGCTCCATGCTTCCTTGTTGTTGCTGCCTTGTCTCCATTTATTTTGTGGACTGTAACCTGAGAGATGCGTAAAGAGAATGACTCTATAAAACGTACCTAATTAAATAAGCAGTTAAGACAGTAACTGTCATGTCTGGACGTATTATCGCCCTTCCCAAAATTTAATAACTTACATAGCACATTGATTGAAATAAAGTCAAGTAAGAAAGGGTTGAGGATATGATACATCCTTGAGTAGCTCGAAAAAAGGCATTGGGTTGCCTCCCAAGAAACACTTCCTTAATGTCATTAGCTAGACACTGTGTAGCTCATTAGTGGTTAGAGGCAGTGAGCCTCTCTGAATTGACTCTTCCATCATCGTATGGTTTAAGCCTTTGTCCATTCACCTTAAAAGTGCCTTTGTCATAATGAGCAATTTGTATGGCCCCATATGAAAATACTTGTGTAATCTCGAATTGTCCAGACCATTTGGACTTCCGCTTACCTACAAACAGTTTGATTCTAGAGTTAAACAAAAGTACCTTTTGGCCTAGATAGAAATGGCACCTAGATATGTGTTTGTCATGCCAACCATTGGTCCTCTCCTTGTAAATTTTGGCATTCTCATAGGCATCATTCCTCAGTTCATCAAGCTCACTTAATTTAAACAATCCTTTATTCCTTGCAGCCTTCATGCTGGAATTCAGTGTATGCATGACCCAATAAGCTTTATGTTCCACATGTAGGTGACAAACTTTCCATACACCATGCGATATGGGTACATGCCAATGGTTGTCTTATAGGCAATCTTGTAAGCCATAGTGCATCTTCTAGCTTAAGCACCCAATCCATTCTTGGTGTGCTCACTGTCTTTTCCAATATCATCTTAATTTCTCTGTTTGATATTTCAGCTTGGCTATTTGTTTGGAGTGACATACCAAAGCAGTATTATGACGAAATCCATACCTTCTTAGCAATGCCTCAAATAGCCTTTTGTAGAAATGTGATCCCCAATCACATACAATGCATTTCGATGTGCCAAACCTTGAGAAAATAATCTTGCACAAAATTTTCAATAACACTGTTGCGTCGCTAGTGCGAGCGGCTATTGATTCTACCCATTTGGAGACAATCCACAGCTTCCAAAATAGAGTTTTGCCCTCACATAGATGGGAAATGATCCCATGAAATCGATTCCCCATATATCACAGACTTCAACCTCGAGTACACCCTGCTAAGGCATTTCATCTCTTTTTGCAATTTATCCCATCCTTTGTCATCTATCACAAGTAGTCACAAGAGAATGGGCATCTTTGAAAAATGAAGGCCAATAGAATCCACTCTACAGTACCTTTGTTGTTGTTTGCTTGCCTCCAGAATGTCCTTCACCTTCTAGGGCATGGCAATAAGTCAGTATGGAGTGCATATCTTCTTTTGGGACACATTTGCGAATCACCTTATCTGAGCAATATTTGTACAACACAGGCTCATCCCATAGATAAGACTTCACTTGTGAGAAAAATCTCTTTTTTTGTTGCCATGATGTTGTCTAAGGAATTATTTTGCATGCTAGGTAATTGACAATCTCTACCAACCAAGGCTTTGTACTGCTTTGAACAACCAATAGTGATGGCCTGTTTCTCAAGTGTCATGGCTGGAAAATTGCCCTTAAAAGTATCCTAAGTTGTACTACACGAGCTAATGGGTAGCAAGTGGAGAGATCAGGGTCGAATCCACATAGAAAGGTAGTGAAATCAGCACTGCTCTAGCCTTGATTCTTGTTGCTGTCAAAATTCAAAACTTATGGGGGGGAGGGTTTGATCAATAAAATACTGAAACTATAAATAATGAACTAAGGATGAAATCTAGATGAAATATGAAGGAAGTAAAACACTTCTTATGACCTTAAATCAATTAGATCATGCCATAAAACAACTTGGATCCTGTATGCACTTATCTGATTTTCAATGGTACATAATGTGTGTTTTGAACCATGGCGTCTCTTGTTTTAGTCCTAACTCCTTAACCAGATAATTAACACATTCACCCTATAATAAGAGACATATTAAGATCCATGAAAACTAATTAAGTGTGTGAATCTAAGAGCTCTAACCGAAACTCATTCCTCTACACATATGAAATTCAGTTGCCCCTCCAAAGAAATAGACATACCGACATATTTGATTGAATAAGTTGCTATCTTATAAGGCTTAGATGAACTAACCATCCCTCTAAGTCCCTACTAGCTGTTGGTTTGATTTTTATCAGCTTAGATGGCCAATCTAAAACAACAAAAACAAACACATGCACAAGTTTTTCTACAAACTGAAAATCAATACCATTGTCTTGTTTTTGTGAACTTACACCTCACCAACATGTTAGGAAATCTCAGGACATCGGATAAGAAGACGAATGAGTGGTCTAGCCAAGCATAACTGGTAACAACAGGAAATTATCAGCAAAAATTATGCACCTTGCTTTTCTGATTTTTCTGAAAGAAGTGTGCACGGTTTTGTTTCTTCCTCACTCGACCTCTCTTCTACCCCTCTGCCCTCTCTCTCTTATACACATAAAGATGGTCAAAACAGATCAAAGAAATACAAGTAACAAATCCCTTAAAAATAGGAATTTGTTAACCATGGATAAGAATGTTGCGCAAATATATTTTTGACCGAGTTTTTCTCTTGATTTCTCTTGAACGTGTCTTGTATATCTCTGTATGTAGGTTTTCTATCAGCACGTGCAAGGAAACGCCTCAAGTCGTTTAGAGAAAATCGTGATCTTCAACAAACTAGCAAAACTGCCCCAAATATTTTGACAGCTCTGCAGGCTGATCGAGTTGGCTACTTCCAGCATCTTTCATGAGCTTAAGGTCTGATAAAATCCATGAATCAGAGCATCCATGTGTACATGCGATGCATATGAACGTTTGGCTTCATGTAGATCATGATCAATCACTCTGATGCACTTATGGCAGTCCATGGAAAATGCTTAAGGATCAGCCCAATTCTGCTGCTATTTTTCTTGGTTTTTCTGCAACTGAACTTCCGGCTGCTGTTTTTCAGCTTCTGTCCGACCACCTGGGTTCAGATCATCAGCACCTGAGTGAGAATGGCCCTGAGTTTGTGTCATTGATCATTAGATTCAGCAAGAGCAGGATATCTCTTGATCTTTGAAGCATGAGCAAGTGATTTCCATCTTCTTTCTTCTTCTTGTTGCAGTGTCAGATTTGTGTCTTCTTGAAGCTTGTAGCTCGATGATAGCAACTTAGATTAAGGGATAATGCAGACTTATTAGCTGAATTCATGGATCACATAGGGTTGCAAACATTAAGGCTTAAATACTGGAAAATGTTTAGAAGAATAGCAACAATTCATGCATTGTTGTCAAGGAGCACAAATGTTGTTATCAAATCTCCCACGCTTGCTTCTTTGCTTGTCCTCGAGCAACTATATGACAGAACAGACATATGACTTATGACACATCACTCAAAATTCTGGAAAAACCAGAATAAAGAAAATAAAAGAATAGAGAGAAGAGAAGAGAATCGGAAAAATAGCATAAAAAGTGTGCAGCCCTTGCACAAAACTTTTAGTGGCTCTCCCTTTCAGTGTAGGGGCTATGGGTTCCTAAATTCACCACACTGACCAACTGCTGCTCCCTCATTAAGATAGGTTTTGAAAAATTACCAAAATCATATCTTACCTTACCATTCATCATCTAAGAAAGAAATGGCCTCAAAACTTCAACCTAAGGTAAGGATTTCAACCTCTGAAAAGTGGTTGGAGTGTTGCAAAGTCAAAATGGCATGCATCGGAATGCAATTATTCCATAAGGGCAAGAAAAGTGGTTTTCTCCTAATTCTCTGGTGTGATACAAGTCTTGTTGTAGCAAGAATATCCATCGAGGTAACAATAATATTTGTAGCCTGCTAGACGTTCTAGCATCTGATCAATAAATGGCAGGGGGTAGTGATCTTGTCTTGTGGCTTGGTTAAATGCTCTATAGTCCATGCAGATTCTCCATCATGTTACAATTCTTTTGGGAATGAGCTCATTTTGCTCGTTAACTTCCTCTATCTAGCCTCATTTATTGGGTACACATTGTACTGGACTAATCTAATTACTGTCGGAAATAGGATAAACCACTCCAGCTTCCAACCATTTCGGAATTTATTTCTTGACCAGCTCTTTCATGATAGGATTTAATCTTCATTGGGACGCTACCATTGGTTTGCTTCCTTTTCCAACAATATTCTGTGCATGCAGACAAAAGGGCTTATACCTTTTATATCTAGCTAGGTCAATCCTATAGCATACTTATGACCTCTGAGTACACGCAACAGACTATCATCTTGATACGATCCTGGAGATATAAGGAAGGCTTTGTGGGGTTAATCCATAAAGTAATGTCCGAGGCAATCCAACAAGATATGAACCATTGGGCCGTACGAAGTCAAATGGTGGTCTATTCCAAAACTAACAAGTGTGAACACAAGCATGGCTATGCAGGTGTAATTTTCGACCAACCAAGTCATTAAGCTA
>JAOWBN010201032.1:0-14463 GCA_028565015.1 Pinguicula moranensis | reverse complement strand
CATAGCTCTGAGTGTTGCTGAGATGATGTGGTTGAGGTCCTTGTTGGAGGAGTTGAAAATGGATGATGGAGCAAAGATGCAGTTGTGCTACAATAACAAATCAGTTATCAGTATTGCCAATAACCCAATCCAACATGCAAACCCAAGCACGTAGAGATTGACATGTTCTTCATCAAAGAGAAATTGACCAGTGGGCTTATTATGGAGCTAGGACATGTGGCTACTAAGGACTAAACTGCTGACTGTCTCACCAATGGCCTTAGTGCGCTAGATTTGGATAGGCTTTGTAACAAGATAGGTTTGATCGATATATTTCGCTTATCTTAAGGGGATTGCTGAATAAACGTGTGTAAATGGGTGCACGTTCACACTCATATTATTCTGTTCACACATGCACGTTCACACTGGATGTATGCCAATAAATAGGCGTGAAGTTTCTTTAGTTGAATACAACACAAGTTAACAAGTTTCAACTTACACATTATTTACCAACACTGGATTACCTCAGAATCTGAAATAGGAGGAAAAAAAAACGCAAACAGATTTTTGGGCTTTGTAGCAAGCCATGTGAATTACTACTTGTCCAATGGATTTTGATGGTCAGGAAAACACCAAAACTTAACTACTCAACGTTCATCATAAGTGATAAGAATACTAATGAAAATAATCTAAACAAGAAGCACATGAGACAAAGAAAACAATATGTCACCAGCAGATATCCATTAAGTGTTTACCTGAAACATGTCAGGTGCCTTAACAAATTCAACAACAGCACGAACAGCTTCTTCTTTAGCTTCGGCCACATCAATTGCATCCTCACCAGAAAAAGTTTCTAGATACTTGACTAGAAAGCTGAAAGAATCTTTTGCCAAGCTGAAACTCCAGAGGGGGAAAGGAAGTAAAAGAGTTTTAGGGTTTAGGTTTAGAACACAAAACATTTACAGATACATATTAATCATGCATAGTTCTGACCTCTTGTTCTGCTTCAAAATATTGGCAATTGTGAGAAGAAGATCTCTCTTATCCTTCACTCCAATTTTCCATTCCCTCAACAAGTTATCAATTTTTTTGAAAGATGGTAAAACATGCTCTGTGACCTTTCCGCTTGCTGCCAAGTTGAGGGCTTTCATATACACCAAGAACTGGCTATATGGGTTGTCTAGCAGGTTGTAGAGGTTGAATAAACTACAGAAAGAATACATGCATAACAAAACGAAAATATAAATTCCAAGGTCCCAAAGGTTAAGTGTGGCCTTACATCTTTAAGCGCAGTGCAGGCTTCTCATTAGGCTGCTGGCTCAACTTTGTGGCTACAAGGTCTGCAATCTCATGAACTTGATCAAGGGTGTCAGGCTTCTTCACAAGGTTGCAAATAACGGTGTAGATGCACTCAAGATCTGTGGCAAATACAACAAACGGAAGGCCAGTTAGCCATCAAAATGAGAAACTTGTCCTGCATAGATAATTTGATCTGCAATCGGGTAAACAATAAGATGTGAAATAGCTCCAAGGACATCCAACATTTAGACAGGAAACCAATGTTAAATCACATCGTAATAGCAGCCAAACACGTCTCTTCTAAGTTGTCATACCACTTCAACTTCAAATGCAAAGATCACCCACATGATAACTCCAAGGTTATTTCTCTGCTGTAAAGAAAACCTAATGTCTATATTGCCGAAAAGAGTCCACCTTTATCGGAAGCCTTAGAGAAAATAACATCAGCTGATGTAAGCATCAAAGAAGCTAAATCCAGCCACCTGTTCTGCACCATACATTCTTGTGCCTCCAAGCACAATCGGTCCACCTGCCCTTCCGCCACCTTTCAATTTCGCAAATCAAACAATGAAAGCGTCTTTGGTGAAAATTCTGTTTAATGATCAAGGATAAACTGGAACTTCTCTATAACGCCACACGAACTCAATGTAACGATCGAGAATCAGAAAATAGAAAATGATGTAAACTATTACCTCAGCACCGGCATCCGCCCAGGACAACTCAGCAGTGAACCGGACGACGGCAAGGGAGGGATCTTCCTCTGATGTGGGCACAACGGTTGTCATAGTTTGGAGTTTGCGGAGTAAATGGAGAAATCTCTAAAGCAGAGTTTGAGAGATTACGCCTAAGAATAAGAAGAAACTCCGACGGCACGAAGAAGATGGAGATAGAGGCAGAATTCAGAAAAACCCTAATTATTCGGGGAGGGAGATAAATGTAAAAAGGACACAGTGGCTACCGCCTACCGGCTAGCATTCTAGCAAGGGTAAGATTGTAAATTTCTGTATTTAAAATAATTAGGTTTATACTAAAATCTTTTGTGAAAAGCAAAATTCATTTTATTGAAGTCCGTCGCCAATATAAATACCAGGAGATTAGGGTTTATATTTTTCTCCGCATGTCACAATCTCCCGCTGTAGCATTAGCCCTTGAGAGATCTCCGCCGCCGGACTCAACATGGTACGCCGTCCTCTCGTTCATTTCCGGCATATTAAATTATCATGTTTCGAGGAGGGAATTCCATTTGTTTTGTGGGATGTTTCTTTTGCTGCTTGCAGCCGTCGCACAAGACTTTCATGATAAAGAAGAAACTGGCCAAGAAGCAGAGGCAGAACAGGCCAATTCCATACTGGATCCGTATGCGGACGGACAACAAAATCCGCTACAACGCCAAGCGCCGCCATTGGCGCCGCACCAAGCTTGGATTCTAAGCCGCCGTGACTTCTGTTTGGTCACTCTTTCTCTGTTTTTATCAAAATTCTGTTAGATTTTGTTCTCGAAATGAGTTCGAATTGGATAGCTACTCTGATGATGTAAGACTTTATTCGCTTTAATCGCAGAAATTTTCTTTGATTTTCCCATCTTGATTTCCTACAGGATTGCTTCCTATTTCCGATCAGCTCTCCTGTTTATTTTATTTAAGCTTTGGGTTGTTAATTGTTATTGATATTTGATTCCATCCGTTTGTTGTGTTCCTTTCCAAACAGATTTTCAACTTGAAATAGTGAAACCCTTCAATTACTTTACACTATGAAATCAGTATCAGCAGCGACAGATTGTTGAGGGCCACAATCCTGTTTTGGGAACAATTCAGTTTCCAATACTGAATGCAAATTTGGTCATGGATTTATTTGATTTAGCAGACTCGGGATACATTTGTGTTTGTGTGCAACCAGCATTTGGTACTTCACATTGGTGATCATAATGGATAACCGAGTGACTAGGTAAGGTAGAAAGGAGTGCGCATTTACCTATCACTTTTGTTTTTGCTCGTCAATAGCTGGGAAGGCAAAACTTTGTTTCCCCTTTTATGCTACATGCTGAGAGTAGATTACCAATGAATTGTGGCAATGGCCCAATTGGTAAAAATGATCCAAACTCATTAAACAAATCAGAAATTGTTAGGATAATAATAATAATGTAGATGCAGTCTGCATGATGGGTATGAAAATCAATCCAAGAATTGTAATTGCAATGAGTAGTTGAGCAGTTCCCATACGGATTGTATCCATAACTTTTTGCTGCTCTGCTCCCGTCACCATACAAGAAGTTCAAGGAGGAGTTGCACCCTGAGCAGAATTGACCTTCGTTGGTGGTATGTTCTGTATTACAAACAACCAGGAGTCGAAATCTCAGATGAAGTCTTTCAATTTGTACTTGAGAAATAAAGCAAGTTTGCCTTTACCCCAATGAAAACCTCTCAGGTTCATGTAGGCTGAGCAAAACTAGACACACAAAGTGCCTGAGGAAGAAAATAAACAAGAAGAACAGTCATAAAACGTTTTGAAATCGCCCCAATTCTGTCCGTCTGCTCTGATGTAGTTGTTTGTAGTATAGTCATATCCATCGGTCTCAGATGTCTTAGTGCTGTTATGGGCTTGTGGGGATGCATCAGATTCCTTGGGGGGAGGCTCGGCAATCGGATTCTTTGGTATAGCTTAAGGACTGGGGGGTATCCCCACCAAAAAGGTATCCCAAAGAGCTCTGGCCTGATAGCTAGTAGATAGTATAATTGAGTCTCAAAACTTAATTCTTCATTCATGTTTGATCGGATACATATAGTGGAAGATTATGCTAGTAAATGGAAACAAGGGATATGGGTTTAAGGTAAGAATCAATCTTGTGATTCTTACCTTAATTACAATTTGGTAAGTTTAAATCATATCCCTAATTTATCGTTCCTACTATACTAACATGGCCAGTGGCCACCGCTGCCATTGTGTCCACGACCCATTGTATCTGCAAGTTTTTATCAGAAAGCACAAGCCATCAGACTTTTATTTGAATCTAAGGTTAGTGCAAGAATTTCAAAACAAGCAAATACGAACTGATCCCTTACCAGATATTGATAAGGTATACAATATTGTTGTTACTCCTGAAAAACAAAGACAAGTGAGTATTAACATCACGGCTGCAAATGATAATATGAATTATGTCATGATGGTAAAAGGAAATGGATGGAGGAAGGAGTCTGGAGGGACAAACAAAGTTGGTAAGGGCCAATTGAAATGCAATCATTGCACCAATACATGACACACCATCAATGTATGTTTCAAGCTAAAAGGATATCCATATGGATGGGCAGAAAGGAGGCAATTGAAGTGCGGACACTGTATAAAAATAGGACACAACTGAAATTTGTTTCAAATTAAAGGGATATCCTGAGGGGTGGTCTGAGTTAAGAAAAAAAGTTAAGCAGAATTACTCAGCTCATCAAGTAGAGTTATTTGACAATGCTTACACTCCATTGGATGTGGAGCATGACAAAATCAGCAACCTATATGAGATGATGGATGCAATGCAAAAGGAATTACATAAACTGTCCAAAGGTAAGGTCGTGGCTGATCAAGGAAATAAAATGATGATTAATATGGCTCACTTGGAAGACTTTGCAGGTATGAAAAGTTTCTCTTTTGCTTCTAATATTAAGTGTGATGATATTAATAGCCAAGAGTGGATAATAGGAACGGGTGCTGCAAATCATATGTGCAATGAGGAGAAGTTGTTGACAAATGTGCATTGTTTTATCAATTTTACTCTGGTCTGGTTACCTGATGGAAGTATAAAGCCTGTCAAATGCAGTGGTGATGTTTGCTTATCAATAAATATTTGTCGGAAATCATGTTTGTACTTACCAAGTTTCAAGTACAATCTCTTATTTGTTAGAAAGATGGCCTTGAACTCGGGATTGGGATTCTATTTCTTGCCTGATATGTGTGTGATGCAAGACCTTAAAACAAAGAAAATTGTGGCAGTAGGAAAGTTGAAGAAGGAGCTTTATGTGCTGAACAAAGACTCCTTTAAAGCAGATACTATTAAAAGAGGTAAAGATGCTTGCTTATCTTACCTACAACATTTGAAGAACATGTATGATGATTCTTTTGAACAAAGTAGACTGTCAAAATTCTATATTGTGTTAACATCACATTTTTTGCACAGCCGTTTAGGCCATTCTTCATCTGATGTAATGAAAAGGTTACCAAACACTGATGCATTTGGTATGAATAAAAATGTAGTAGAATCTTGTGTGTTCTGCCCCATGTCCAAACAAAGCCGGATACCTTTTCCTGATAGTGAGCATAGACAAAATAATTATTTTGATATGATTCATGTGGATGTTTGGGGGCCTTATAAGCTTCAATCTATTACAGTGTGCCAGTACTTCATGACAATTGTGGATGATCACAGTAGATGCACATGGACTTAGCTTTTTAAGTACAAAGATCAAGTTTATGGACTGCTTAAGAATTTCCTGTGATTACTGATCAAGTTGAACCTTGTCTTAGACGCATTACAAGACAACTTCATGCCCCTTCTTGGATGAAAGACTTCCAAGTTTTTGCTTCCAGTATGAGTGATCCAAATACATCATCTAGGGGTAGATAACGGAAAGTGGAATTAGCGGAATTCTGTTACCGTTAATGGTGGTAATTGGTAGCGGATAGGTTTTTCGATTCCGCTAACATAGCGGTAACAGTTTATGGCCATTTTTAGCGGAAATTCTGCTATTTTTGCCGAATATATATATATATCATTTTTGTACCCTAAAAACAATATGCCAATAATTAAATTGAAAACTTGCCCTTAAAATCCTCATTGCAATGGGGTTTGGAATAAGAATTAAAAGATACATGCATGCACTCAATTTGTACCCTAGTAGTCTAGTAAAACTAACCTTTTTACTTGCTACAACTGCCTCCAAATTATCTTGAATCATTTTGAATTATTTTATATCACCCTATTTCTTTTTCGTTTATATAGTTTTTGAATGATTATATATTTATATTAAATGCCAGCAATAGCCAATAACGTGAAAGACTTAATTGATGGGCATTTTGCATTGTTGGAAATATAAAAAAATGCATACAACATTTGTTGATGGGAAAGTTGGCGGAATAAGCGGAATTCCGCTACCGTTACCGCTAATGTAGCGGAATAGCAGATAGCGGTAATGGTAACGGAACCGAAACCTCCATCCGCTATCATAGCGGTAACGGTAACGGATGAGGTCATTCCGTTATCGCTATTATCGTTATCTACCCCTACCTTTTTGTGTGGCAACCGTGTTGGCCTATATATCACCGCTAGTCCTGTGTTTCATGAGAGGACAAAAGACATAGAAATTGATTATCATGTGGTAAGGGATTGCTTCAAGTCTGGACTTATCAATCCTCAGCATATTTCTTTTGTCCATCAGCTCGTATATGTGTTTACTAAAGCCCTTCCTACTGCTAGTTTTCGATCCATTTTGTGCAAGATGAGCCTCTGAAATGCTCATTTTGAGGAGGGAGTGTTGAAGTTTAAATCTCAAGCTCAACAATGCGAAGGGATTGCATCTACATCCAGCTGCATACTGGACAAATCAGCTAATATTCCAGCTGAAGATGAAACTGATGAAACTGAAACTGTGAAGAAAATAGAGTTCTTTCTTGAAGGAAATTTTGTGGATAGAGAAAAAGAAGAGAAGGATCAAAATGCGAGTTTATTAGTTACAAGGGTACACGTGCTGGATCATGATGAAGAGATCGAAATATGATCGACCGCTCAGTGTTGTACAACATTCTGTGTTGTAGTTGATATGCTTTAATTAGTATAAAATCGTTTTTGTGGTAGTTGATAAATTATGAGTTGAAGAAATAGTTGTAAAATTCTGGAGAATGAAGAACATTTGAGTTCGAAAGAGAAAAACAGGGAAAAATTCCCAACAAACAATCTCTTTGATTTTCTTTTATGTTTTTGCAATTTTCTTCGATCCATTGATCTCAATTGTTCAAAACTTACCGATTGCCGCCGACGGGATCTTACGCTTTTTTTTATGCAAGAAGAGAAGACAGAGACTATGGAATAAGAGAAATAGGGTTTAGAGATCTCAATGGATTTTTGAAACCAGAATAAAACTACTTAAGAAGAATTACACCCTTTTAACATTCGGAAGATCTTTTTCTTCTGGATACTTTTTTTTCTCCCAATCGTAAATAGTGCAAAAAAAAAATACAATTTATAGTTTATGCTAGGCAAAAGAAAATTTCTATACATATGACATTTGTCGAATAAATTGTCTAAACATATACAGAGATCTATCAAATGTTTTAGCTTCATTTAAAAATTTGGAGACGTCGTCTGCAATTTCTATTTTATTTCATATGATATTTGCAATTGTAATTAATTTTGATCGGACTGTCCACAAAGCTATTGCTAATGCCATTTACGGTATATTATAAATTGCAGATATCGTTGGAGACAAATTTTCATCTTATACATTCGCACAACCCTTCACTCTATCTCATTATATTCTTGATTTTTCCTACAAACTGCAATACCTTCTCCGTATGAATTTTTATTTTTAGTTTAGTACATTCATTATTTATTTTAGTAGGCTAATATTAACGTAACCCCTCATTTTCATTCATTTTCCTACATTCGATTTTTTAGAATGTTATTATTATAAAATTACTTATTCTATTTGACTATTTATCTTTTTTTTTGGGAATGTTATTAATGTAAAATTTAAGTTATGAGTGATGAAAGAGGTATTTGAAATGGTGGATAGGCATATATCAGTATTTGTTTATTGTTTAGAGACATTGCCGTGCCTCCACAAGCTTCATAATATCATAACTATCAAAATAGCTCAACACTTCAGAATTTCGGTGCTTGTAGTAGTTATGTTCCTCCTAACATTTAGCTTCCAAAGCCAATAAAAAGTTCATAACATGTTGTCTCCTCTTATGTGTCTTCACAAGCTTCACAATACCATAATTATCAAAATAGCCCAGCACCTCAGAATTTGGGTGCCAATAGTAGCTATGTTCCTCCCAATGTTTGCCTTCATTGCCTACAGAAAGTTCACAACCTGTTGCCTCCTTTTTATGGGCTGCCGCCGATCAATCCACTATAAAATGATTCATAAGCAGATTCTCTTGGACCAATCGATGTGGATGAGAAAGGATTTGGACCTGATTATGATGAGAAATAGATCGAGGACATAGTTATTTCATGAAGTTAATCCTATGTATGGTGATTCAATGGACATCCTAGTACCGTTGCACGACAAACTATCATGATGTGACTATAGGGCTACTACAAATTGGTGAATGGTTCAAGGATAAAGCCAACTTTGTAGCATGGTATGAATTTTTTTTATATACTGCGTGCCAAAAGAGAGTTTTTTTGTACTTTACAATGATACCAAAAGATTGATGGAGAAGACTGCACTACCCCAACTATAATCTCGGATGGTATGAAAGTCTTCGATTAGTCTTAAGTGTTTCATGTGTATCTTATTCCCGCTCGTATTGGGTAATACCAGTCCAACTATCGCAAGGGTAATAATACCACGTACAAAAAATCGCATGTCCTCCTCACTGTTATCATAAGTAATCTCTCTCACCACATTGCAAAAACAAGAACCAAATGGGAAGATACGAACCCCCTGACCTTTAAAATTCCTTAGGCTAAGCTACATACCAAAGAACTCCAAACAATAATCAACCATCCTCTGACTCGATCACCTCTCCGCCCCATCCTCCTTAATAACTGGGCGACCGTCTATCAGGAGCTTTGGGATCATTTCGAGCACTATCCCCTACCAAGTCAAAAGGTGTGAGTAGTAGGATTCGATCTATCGAGCAGAGAAGTGATGAGTGAATAATCCTCCACTAATGCAAGGGAAGCTAGTGATATGTATATACTATTGGGCGTGCGGGTGCAATCCAATTCTTTAAAGTGAAACATTCGGATGCTTGGCTATCACTAATCTATCAAGTCCAAGAGTATCGTTAAGCAATCGAATTGCCCTAACATTGACTGTGAAACAAGTCGGTGAACAATAGGACGCTGACTCTGGTGATCGCCGTAACTCATCCTTTATACCCGTAATTAACATAATACATATCAAATAATTTAATATGAATAATTAACATTAAACATATGTAGCAATTGAATAAATAATTAATAAAATTTATTAACACGGAAAGTAATTTAACAAAATAATTAATTATTACTTTAAAAAATAATAAATAAAGATGCTTCAAATAACAGATAAATAATTACAATATGATTAGCTTATGAAGTAATTGAATAAAATAACGACTGTTAATTGAACAAATAATAAATAAATATGATACAAGTAATATATGAAGCGATTAAATAATTATTAAATAAGCAAATAGCACGTGAAGCAATTAAACAGATAATTATTTTCAAAGAATTGATATTTATATACTTGAATTTTAAATAAATTAATTTGTCATATTTAATCTTTAATAATAAATTTTTAAATAAACAGTCAACAATTATAAATAATTTTCATTAAGATTTACTTTTAATAATTATAAAAAATGCATTCTTATTAACATTATTCCATCTATCAATATTATTAAGTAATTATTCAATTTATCAGCATAATTCCCTAATGACATAAATAAATAATTTCATACCTTAATTAAAGCAATTTCGAAAAACTGTTATGCTGAATACATAAAAACAAGATAAATAAATAATAATATCAATAACTAATTATAATATTATTCCATTAATCAATATCATTAATTAATAATTCTTTTAATTTTAAAAATTATTAACTAATTATTCTAATTATCCAAATTATTAATTAATTATTTAAATTATCAACATTATTTGAAACATCATAAACTAAATAATCGATGATGTTAAAAATCGCTAACACCATCAGTTGTCCCCTAATTATTAGGAGAAGCTCGTCGAATGGCCGACGACGACGAAAAACATTCCACCCTAAACACCCAATATTCAACCCTAAATAAAAAATCAGGCATATAAATTAGGATTTAATAGTAACTTGAAATTATAGAGGCAATGACGACATAAATTTGCCAAAAATCTGCAGGGAAACACCGAAAAATTTGCCCGAATTAGGAACCGCTTAGAAAAGTAAAAAGTTAATACACTGGAGAGCAAAGAGAAAATGAAAGGGTGGAAAACAAGCATTACCTGAATTAGTGACAAATAATCGAAGATAGAGATGGTAGATCTCGATGGTGATGGAAAAAAGTTGGAGAAGAAAGTCGGCGGAAAAGATGAGATCCGACCTGAGAATTTTATTTATGCCGACATATATTGCTGCTGATGTTAACGATAAAATTAATATTGATGTCATCATCAGTAATATGATTTGAGGATAAGATGACGTCTGCATTTCGAGCATATTATAAACGTTGTCTGCCATCATGTGCATTTTCGGTCTAACATGTGTAGATTTTTTTTCTTCTTTTAGAATACTTCATCTACAATATTTTATTTTATTTTTTTAAGATTTAATTTATAGAGTGGACTTCTCATAATCTCATTGAATCGGCCACAATTCTCAAGCCTTTTAGATCAGCAGAGCCGACGGTGCCGATTCTAGGCCATACAAATTGACGGATGCGATCAAGTTCCACACGCATTCTCTGATTCGTGGAATGCCACATAAGTCGCATAAACACTTTAGTTTGAAAGAAAGTCGCTATTCGCTCTGCTATTCGTTACATCACAATCCGACAACCCTTCACGGACCGGCGGCCAAACGTTGTCGGAATCGAGGCGCCCGCGCCCTCTGTTCTCAGTAGACTCAGGTACTTGAAGTAACGTTTATCTCTGACTTTGTTCTTGTGGTGGTATATTATGACTCGTCTACACCTTTACATTCGCTTTTGAACCATTGATCTTCGAACTCGGATTTTTATTATTATTTCGTTTTGAGCATTGAGTTCTTATTGTTTACCCCAAATCGTTGTTTTGAAAATGGCTCATGATTTGATTTATGGTTTTACTTGCATGCTCTGCTATTTTCTAGTATATTGAAGAAATATTCTATAGATTTCCATGCCTCTGGTTGTGAAGAAATATTGGAAAACTTATGTTACCTTCCGATTATGTCCGTTGGTCTTGATGCGTGGTTTACGTGATACATGTAAGTGTCTACAGTTGCCTCTCAGTTTGGAATCGTTTCTCCTAATCTCTTGCTACTTCAATTCATTTTACATATTTGTAATGGTGTCTTTGGTTTGTACATTGCTTATGGTTTAGATTTAGTTTTTATCCAATCTTAATAGCAAGATGAAATTCTATTCTTTTACCATGGCTCGGTTTTCCAGTTGGCTATAATTCTAACTACACTGGCTGAAAGAGAAGGAAAGAAGAACAAAGAAGCTGGGTATTGTCTCTGAGTATTAGATGGATGGTATTTTGGAAGCTTCACAAAAGACTAAATATGCAATGTAACATAAGCAGCAATAAACAAACTTCTCAATACAGATTTCGCCAGCAAACTGCCTGCCAAAATCCAAAAGGTGTGTGCAGATTCAACAGAAAATCTTTCTCATGTAAGTTAGTTACATAAATAAAGAGCTCAGGCAACAAGGACTAAAGATTCAAGAATGGATCTTTCCGAAGGGTTTTTAAAAGGAAGAATAAAATGATGCAGGGAAAGAGGAATGGGGATAAGAAAACCTTTTCAGTTGAAATCGAAATCATGGATAGGAGAAAAGAGGATTCCGGGTTGGGAGAAGATCTTTCTAAGACAGATTCAAAGAAGAATATTGCTGAGATAGATTTATTTACTTGTGCAACCGCAGGACAAAAAGCTGGAGATCATTGTAGATTTAAATGAAAAGAAATCCAAAAGTAATGCTGCAAAAGAGAAGAAAGAGAAGGCAAGAAAGAAGAATAAGGTAATCATCGCAGATGAAGTCCACATCATGTATGTGGGAAAAGATAATTCACGTTGGAAAGAAAATCCTTTTGAGACAGATTTAAAGAATAATCTTCTTGAGATAGATTTATCTGTGAAATCATAGGCCGAGAAGATGAAGTTTTTTCTGGATTTAAAAGAACAAATTTAGGAAGGAAATGCTAAAAAAAGAAGAAAAAGATGTCAAAAAGTAAGACGAAAAAAGCTGTTACTCGAGATGAAGTCCATATGATGATGGATTGGGGGAAAAGAGGATCCAGGGTGGACTGAAAATGCTTTTGAGAAAAATTTGAAGCAAAATCTTCGTGAGACAGATTTATCCGTGTTGAATAATGTGATTGCGTTCACATTCATATGATTGTATTAAAACGTGCACGTGATTGTATTTACACTGGATGTATGCCTATTTATAGATGTATAGTTCCTTTAGTTGAATATCAAGTTTGCTAGTTTCAACTTGGTATTAGGGCCGAAATACACGAGAACCCAAAGTCCCAAGCCCACATTTCTCCCAACTCGTTGCCGCGCGTCCTCCGCCGGAAAAGAATTGCCGGAGCAAGCCCATCTCAAACCACCTCTGACCCAGGCCGAAAATGGCCGCATCCGGCTGGTTTCGCAGGCGGCTAAGGTTTCGGCCACGGTTTTTGCCGAATATATGGCGCGTCCGCCGCTGCAACTTGCCCCAGCGACCACGATCGCCAGAATTGCGTCGCCATTAGCTTTCCGTGGTAGTACGCACGCGCCGCCGTCGGAGGTGAAAAATTAGAATCTTCCATAAAGTGAGCTTGTCGCATCCATCATATCAATTTTCGTAAATGTTGTGCCGTTTGATCCGTATTTGTGTTTCACTGGATAAGTTGAAGTATTTGTGTGAATGAAGTGGAATGCCTAAACTTGGGGTGTCCCAATTAGGCATGTCGTGGAGGTGTTGATTGATTGATTGTTGTGGCCGAGTTGTGGTAATTGTGTTGAGTGTGTTGAATGTTGTGGTGGTAAGTGGTGGATTGTGTTGACTGTTGTGGAGTGCTTGTTGCGAGATGACAGGAAAGGGTGATGATGTGATGGAAAAATAGTTGGAACCGTTGGCGAAACTCGATCCTGCTACACTACAACTCATTGAATGCATAGTCCAGGGGATGAGTCTTTTGCCTATGCCGATTGTTCCATCTACTACTCAGGTCAATCTTGACCTATCGATTGTTGTCTTGAAACTTGAGGGGTTGTCTTCTTATGTTAGTTGGTTTCGTTGGATTGAGACTACCTTGGTGGGTAGAAAACTAGGAGGCTATCTGACAAGGGATGAGAAAAGTAAGGCAACTGCTCAGACTAATGACTGGAAAACGATTAATTCTCAGCTAAAAATATGGTTATTGAACTCAGTGACTCCTACTATTGCCTCCTCGGTTGATGGTTTGGAGCTTGTGACTGATATATGGGCTCGACTAAAAAAGAATTACTCCGGGAAGGAGAATCAGATACGTGTGTTTCAGATTAAAAAAGAGATTCATGATCTGGGTCAGGAAGATAAAAACAGTGTTGTCGGAAGCGCGCATGGGGCGCGCCCCAGGCGCGAGGCGCTTAGGGCGCCGGTGCCCCGTAGCGGGGTGGGGCGAGCGACGTCGCCGAGGCGGCGCTGGGGCGGCAGAAGCGAGGAGAAGCGCGAGAAGCGTGAGAAGCGCAGAGGAGAAGAGAACGGCTGGGAAGTGGGCTTAAAAACTAATTGGGCTTTGTTTGTGGGTTTTAGGGTTTTTTTGTCTTTGTCATTAAAATATGATCTAATTTATGGAATTCACAGATTTGTTTTAAAATCTATATTAGTTTATAAAATTAGTTTATATTAATTTAATTCTAATTTTAGATACGAAATTCATAAAAAAAAAAAATTAAATTTATATTAATTTATAGAATTAATTTATATTAGTCTAATTCAGGTTTTAGAAAATTAATTTATAGAATTAACTTTAAATGAATTTACTTTAACATAATTATTAACTTCATATGAATTTTTTTTTATAGATGGCTCAAGATATTGAATTTAAATGAACAATTTATTTTTAATTTTTAAATATTAAAAAGTTGCGCCCCGAAAGGTGAGGCGAGCGCCCTGTCGCCTCGTCGCCCCGCGCCCCGAATTTCGGCTTGATCGCCCCGGTGCGCCCCGCGCCCCTGACAACACTGTGATGGACCAGCGGTTACTGCAGCTGGCTACAAAGATCAACTAGCAATTGTGACCCACATCTCCCCTTGTTTGCCAA
>JAOWBN010201021.1:0-14763 GCA_028565015.1 Pinguicula moranensis | reverse complement strand
CATCATCACTACCCAATTCACAAACAACATCAATAATGCCTAATTGGATTCCCAAGTTTAGGCAATTATGATAAATCCAATCAAATAATTCATCATTATTTGATAAAATTATCAATATATATTAAACGGCACCGAATCAACTAAAACTAATTGGACATTTGCAATGTGCAAACTGGGACGAAAATTCTGACCTTGGGCTTCGGTGGTGAGCGGCGGCACATGGTGGCGGAGCGGCGGCGCATGGCAGCGGCTCCAGCGACTTAAAACCGACGTATAGAAAGCTCAACAATTGCAACAACGGTAATTTCCGGCGATTACGAAGCCAGACACGCTCAAAAATGGCGAAAAACCCTGCTGGTCGTATTTTTTGGCAACGACGCATGGTGGCTGAAAAAAGATCCAATGTGGAGCGGATCTGATAGAGGAAAAGATGGGCTAGGTTTTGGGACCGGTTTCGGCGTTAGGAGCAGTAACAACGCCAGAATCAGGGCAGAAGTGACGGAGACGAAATATTTATTAGGGTTTAAAAAAAAACCTTGCTCCGATACCAAATTGTAAAATGAGAAATGGAAAACGAGAGAATTCTTCTTTTATTGTATAACTTCTGATAATTCTTACACTGATATCTTCCACCCTTTTATAGTGGAGTATTACAAATACAATACAAACACATTAATGCCAAATGCATGCGCATGCGTTCTCTTTTTCTCCTTGTCTGCCATTCTTTGTCGGAGTACTTTTCTTCCTTTTCTAAAATGTCTATCTGCCACTCCTTGTCGGGAGTATTAATTGTTTCCAATAGTTGAAAATTTAATTGTGTTGAGTTGTGTTGGATATTAATGGTGAGGATAGAGGTGATATTGATATGTTGATACGTTAGATTGTGAATTGTGGATGTATTGTGAATTGTGGATGTTGGAGTTGGTGATTGAAGGATCCTTGAGTTATTATTGATGAAGTTGTTGTATGAGAGATGACAAGGAAATATGAGAATATGATGGCTAAAGGATTGGAGGCTTTGAATAAGCTCGATCCCGAGGTTCTATAGGTCTTAGTTGGGCTCATACAAAGAATGAGTGCCCCGACTAAGACCACTATCCCCACTGTTGTCCGAGGGGAGACTCGTATCTGCTTCCATTATGGATAAAGTGGTCATTTGATGCAGTCCTGCCTTGAGCTATCCCGGGAGAGAAATTCTCGTGGAAGAGGATGGTTTGGAGATAGGGGTACTAGACGTGGTGGACAAGGAGGCCATCGCACCAACTTGATGATGAATGAAAAGGATCGAACATTCTTCGAGTTGCTCCAGAGAAAGTTGAGGCAGTAGGGGTAGGAGATGAGAATCAGGCCCTTGGTTCTTTTCCCACTCCTGGATCACCAGAGTGGATCATTGACTTCAGTGCATCTACACATGTAACGGGTAATACTGCGAAAGTCTCATCCTACACTAGCCTAACAGCTTCATCGAGTGTTAAAATAACTGATGATACAGAATAGTCGGTGGTCGGTGAGGGTACAGTGAGATGTACCAATACTTTAACTTTGTCTGAAATCTTGCATGCTTCTTTTTTTCCATGTAAACCTTTTATCTTTAAGAGCCATTATCCACTAACTAAACTGCACTGTTTTGTTTGATATTCCAAAGGTGATCTTCCGAGAGAAGAGGACAAGAATGATTTTTGGGACTGGGACATGGTGCAATAGTTTGTGGTATATGGATCAAGAGGGAATGGACTCAGCTCTCTCATCCTTGGCTGAGAAATCTGGAAGAGATGGGAGGAGTGTGGAAAACTTGGTCTTACTTCATCATAGGCGGTTGTGTCACCATTCTTTCTTCACTTAGAATCGATTATATCTCCACCTATTTGCAGAGATCGATGAAGATAGACTTTCTTTTGATGTTTGTGAGTTGGGTAAGCATACCAGGTGCTCGTATGTCAGTTTTGGTAGCAGGAGCTCGTGTCCTTTGAGTTGGTGCATTGTGATGTATGGGGCCATTGTCCCACAACAGTAGTAAATGGATTCCGATACTTTTTGACCTCCATTGACTATTACTTTTGGGTCACCTGACTTATCTGATGAAGACTAAGAGAGATGTGCTTGCATGTTTTAAGGATTTTCACAAAGACTTTCAGACACAATATGGAACAGTAGTGAAGGCATTGAGGTTTGACAATGGGATGGAGTACACCAAGGCATTTGCAGAGTATCTGTCATCGCACGAAATCCAACACCAAATCCGTGCCCATATACACCAGAGCAGAATGGGATGGCAGAGAGAAAGAATCGCCATCCTCTAAAGGTTGCTCGTAGCATGATGATTGCAATGAATGTAACAAAGTATCTATACGAAAAAATAGTTTTGATAGGAACTTTCTGATCAACAGGATTCCTTCACGAATATTGGAGTGAAAGTACCCATTTCAGGTTTGGAAAGGTTCAAAAAAAGACATTCTTCCTTTGAGAACCTTCGGTTGTGTTTGCTTTGTACAGGACAACTGACCGGAGATAGAAAAACTGAGGGGTGAAAGTTACATCAGCTTGACATGAAGAATGTATTTCTTCATGGTGACTTGTTGGAAAAAGTGTACATAGACATTCCACCGGGCCTTGACACCAGTCAGACAACTGGAAATGTTTGCAGGCTCAAAAATTCGTATGGGTTGAAGTAATCTCCTCGAGCATAGTTGGATGAGTTCAGAAAGCTTATGGTTGGCATGGGTTATCAGCAAATCAATGTCGAACATACTGTGTCTTACAGATGAGATGGGGGCCGTGCCACGATACTTGTAGTGTATGTGGATGACATGATCATCATTTGTGATAATGAGGATGAGATCGCAAAGATGAAGATGAGATTGGGCGAGGAGTTTGAGGTGAAGGACTTGGGGCAACTAAAATACTTCATTGGGATTGACGTGGCTCGTGGTCTAGAGGGGATTGTTCTGTCCCAAGGAAAGTATGTTCTAGACTTGCTCCTGGAGACAGATATGCTGGGATGTGAACCTGCTATTGTGCCGATTGATCAGAAGAGAAAACTAAGTGCAAAGGCTGCTAGGCCAGTTGATAGAGATAAATATCCTTTACTGTGACTGCAATGAGCAGGTACATACATGATCCTAGGAATGGCACATGGATGCAGTGTATATGAGGTATCAGAAAAATGCACTAGGGAAGGGGTTAATCTTTCGAAAGAATGGGCATCTAAAAATTGAAGGTTATTGTGATTCAGACTGGGCTAGCTGTGCTGATAACAAGAAATCCACATCTAGCTACTGCATGTTTATAGGAGGCAATCTAGTATCCTGGAAGAGTAAGAAGCAACCACTAGTGGCTCATTCTACATCTGAAACAAAGTACAGGGCCATGACCCTGAGTGTTGCAAAAATGATCTGGTTGAGATCTCTGATTATGGAGCTCAAGATGGATCAGGAGGCCCAGATGAAGTTATGGTCAGTGTTGTTAGGAGCATGGGGTGCACCAGGGCGATCAGGTAAAAAATTGGAGCGCAAGGCGACGAGGTGTGCACCCCCCTACGAATCTTGGCACACTAACTTTCTAATTTTCATAAAATAAATATATTCTTACTTCGTTTATATAATCATCCATCCAAAATTTACTAATCCACCATAAAATAGATCATGTAAAGAAAATAAAATATAAACACAAAATAAAATATTCATACTTCATAATCATCATGGTTATTAAAACTATCAATACTTCATAATCATAAAAAAAATAAAAATAACTCACGTTTCAACACAAGTTGCATAACACAGAATAAATAAGTAAATATCATCATCTTCACTCTGGAACTTACATCTACACAAAAAAACCACGTCAGATCTTACATCTAGTTATGGTATAACCCCAAATTATGTCGGCATGGCGAGTAACATGGTACAATCCCAAATTGTCCAAGTAGGGCGAATGGCATAGTACTCACCAAATTGTGCTGGGAGCCAGACACATTTGATAGTTCCTTTAGAATTCAATTATTTTTAATGATCCCTAATGTAAGAAAGTCTATCTACACCTCCACTGCAGTTTCTTCTTATTTTATTTAAATTTCCATCCCTTTATGACTCTCTTAAGGTCAGAGTCAAAACCTTTATAAAATATACAAAGGAGATAGTTGGTCCTAGTTCCTCAAAAACAATACCCCCACTTAAGATGAGAGGGGGGGACCCAGTTCCCAAAAATAATACCCCCACTGCAATTTCTTCTTTTGGGAAAGATCCTTCCCTTTTCTTACGCAATTCGTATTGTCTTTGGTATTCTCATCTTTCCGCAACAACAACCATCTTTCATAGTACTTCATCTGGAACAAAGTCTATCTGCTCCCACTCGTAAAACCCAGCACCACTGGCGCTCTGTTGCATAAATTTTTTGTGCCCCCGACTGTGTCCGCAGGATATCTCCTGCACCAGCCACCTTGGGGCGATATCCCAGGCGCCCTAAGCACCTCGCGCCCGGGGCGCTCCACTAACAAAACTGGCTATGGTGTGACAAATCAGTATTGCCAACAACCCTGTTTAGCACGACAGGACCAAACATGTGGAGATTAATAGGTTCTTTATCAAGAAAAACTTAACAGTGAACTACTAGAGCTGAGACACGTAGGCACCAAGGAGCAAGTTGCTGATGGCCTGACTAAGGGCCTTAGTTCACTAGATTTGGACAGACTTCGTAACAAGATGAACTTAATTGATATCTTTCCCCCATCTTGAGGGGAGTATTTGCAGTTTATGATAAGTCTAGGGACTTATGAGCTATTTCATAATAAATGTAAACTATAGAAGCTTGAGGGCTCATTTGAAATAAATGAGATTTCATTCCTAAACTTTCTACTACAAGAAAGGCTTGTGATAGAGTCTTGTCATTACTGTGCAAATAATTTTGGCTATCTTTTGCATAACAACCTTTGAGTTAAACAAGCCTCAAACTATCAAAAAGCTATTATCACTTGCTTGTCATGAACGCGAAATATTCAGTGAAACAGGAAGAAGAATCATATATTGCTCCATCAAATGTACTCCTCCATGGCAAAAACTAACGATCCATCAAATTCAGGAAGAGCACGAGTCTACAGTTGGAATTCAAAACAATGTATTATTTTTCCAAATAATCTGGGTATCTCACTATTAGCTTTATCTTTTATATGAATTTCCCACTTTTATTTTTGTGACTGTCTTTAGGTGAGAGACTAAAAATGTACAAAAGTCCGTGGTAGTGTGAAAACACCCAGGTACAGTAAAAAACAATACCTCCCACCTATTAGAAAACAGTGGGGGTTGATTCCTAAGATCAAATCATTCTGATGGATGGTTGACTTATTTTGTCCTTCCTAAGCATGTCTTTTGCAAGATGTGGTAGCTCTACCTTTCTCCAATACACCGCAGTTATTCCAGTAGCAACTTGCTTAGCTAGGAAATTAGCTAGTGAGTTCCCTTCTCTGAATTGATGTTGAACGGTGAGATTTAATCCCCGAGCCTGAACCTTGAAAGCTTCCCAATAGTCCCAAAGATACCAAGGTGCACATGAGTCCCCCAAAACCCGAGTGAATAGCAACATATAGTCTGTCTCTAGGATAACATCTTGCCATCCTCTGATTTGGCATAGCTTTAGTCCTTTTGTGGTTGCTTGTAGTTCAACACTATTGTTGGTACCTTCTCCAAAATGCATTGAGAATGCATCAAGACACTCAACATTGTTATCTCTGATAATTCCTCCTCCCCCTGTAGTGCCCAGATTCCCCATACAGCTACCATCGGTGTTGAGTTTAACCCACCCCTCTTTAGTTTTTTCCCAACGTATGATCTTGAAGCTGGATTCAGGCTTAAAGGCAATGGCAATGTTGAAGTGTTGGATGAGATGATCATCCTGAACCTGCATTAAGAAATTCATGCTAGATGAGCATGCTAGTAAGGCTATATCATTCCTTACCTGCCGCCATAGTTGTTCATCCATATGGTAAGAGCCCTCAAACCTTGCCTTGCACCTTCGAACCAGAAATGCCATGTTAGGAGCGAGGAGGTGAGCTTAGAAAGAAAGACTCTGATTCGATATTTCTTAGTGATCAACTGCCATTGTGATATTCTTGACCTCCACCCAATTGGACCTGCAAATGCTACCCCCATTAGTGAAGTTGCTCTATTCCACAATCATGATGTTGCCAAAGAATTTGAGAGCACATGATCAGAAGATTCCTAGCTCCTATTTTTTAAATAGTGGCAACATGAGGCCAGTTGAATACCCGTGCTCTTGACATTCTCATCCGTAGGCAGACTGTGATTCCATGCTTTCCATGCACAAAGGCTGAACTTAGTTGGAAGAGCTTTGTGCCAGAGGATATCAGCTGCTAGAATTTCCGTGTCCCTAGTTCTTATTGCCTCCCAGGCAGATTTCATCGTCAACTTACCATACTAATCTGGTTTCCAAATAATGATGTCTACTCCCACCATTGGAGCGGGTGGTACAGTTTCAACTATCTCCTCAGTGACCAACTCTCCCGCGGCTGGTAGTAACTTTTGCTGTAGCCATTGCATGCGAAATCAGCCACCTTGGCCCCATTTTCAACAATTTGTTCAACTCTTAATGCAAGGACACCCATAGCTAACCACTTATCAAACCAAAAGCTAGAAGACCCTGTGAGTATAATGATCTGAATGTTTTCCATCACCTCCTTCCTGAACTCCATGGCATATCTCCGAATTCTAGAATCAGTTTGTCTGCACTGTCTGATCAACAGGCTCCAACCTATTGTATTTCACTTGGAGGAAGCGCTACCATAGGCTTTTCCCAACCATCATGTTGAAACACAACTTCCTAAGGCTTTCTGAATTTCTTTAAGATCTCGCACCCCAAGACCACCCTCAGAGATAGGTTTAGACAGTTGCGGCCATCTCCTATAGTGCAACATTTTCCTCCCATCCAGCCCCCCCCGGAAAAAAATCAGCCATTAGTCGTCTGATTTCATTTAGTGTCCATTGTGGGAGTTTCAGGCCAGCCATGATATGAATTGGGTAGGCTTGTCATTACACTTTTGATAAGGATAAGCCTTCCCGCTTGAGTTAAAATCTTCCCTCGCCAACCTGCTAGTTTCCTTCTAATGGTCCCAAGGAGAGGTTCCAAGTCTTTCCTGCAGAGCCTTCCATTGTATATTGGAGCCCCAAGGAAGAGCATAGGTAACGACTTTTCTCTAAAGTCAGTGATCTGTTGAATTTTGTGTTTGCAGACTGCATGTATATGCTTGGATAGGAAGATGTCCGACTTTTCTTTGCATATGATTTTATCAGACCAATTGCAATACTTGTTTAGCACTTGCATCAGCCTCCTCATTGATCTGGCATCCTCACTTACAAAAAGAAGAATGTCATTAGCATACATAATATGCGAAATAATTGGGGAGCCAACATGATGACTAAAGTAAGCAATGCCCCCCCAATTGAAAGCCTGGTCGATTAATTGAGATAACACATTCTTACACAAGGATGAAAAGGTAAGGGGATAGGGGATACCCTTACTTCAATCCCTGATTTGATTTGAAAAAAAACAAGGAGACACCATTCAGCTGGACAGAAAACCAGTGCCCTTGTATACATCTCCTGATAAGTGCAACCAGAGCCTCTCCAAAGACTTTAGCCCTTGGTTCTATAAATAACCAGTTAACCCTATCAAAAGCTTTGGACATGTCAAGCTTTACATCACATTGCCTCCTTTCTATTTTTTGTCCAGGGAATGAGCCATCTCTTGTGCCATATTTATGTTCTCAAATATGCTTCTGTCAGCCGAAAAAATTTCCTTGTTCTTCCCTGACTAAGAGAGGTATTTGTTCCTTCAATCTTGCGGCCACCACCTATGCAATTATCTTGTAGACCACAATACTAAGACTAATTGGCCTAAACTTATCAAATGAGTATGGTTGCTCAACCTTAGGCACTAGAGTGATGGTGTTTGCAACAAACATTCATGGAAAATCAGCACCAACGAATAATTCCTTCACTACTTCCGTGAGGTCATGGCCAGTCACCGCCCATGTGCTGTTGAAGAAACTTGACCCAAACCCATCCGGCCCTGGCGAGCTACTACTGGGAATAGAAAGAAGCGTTGCTTTGATTTCCTGCTCAGAGGGGATGGCCAATATGCTATGATTCCCCTCTGGAGTCATTTTATGTTCAAATAGGTTGTCCAAATATCCAGACAGAGGAAAAATGATGTGCGGTTGAGTGCCCAACAACCTCTCAAAGTGAAGCACTACCTCCCTATGGATATTCTCGTACCTCGTCAGAACCCTTCCATCATGCAGGTTCATTTGTCAAATTCTGCACTTGTTGTGCTTAGCCTTGAGAACAAAGTGGAAAAGATCAATGTTCTTATCGCCATCGGATAGCGAACCTTTCTTTGAAATCTGTTCAAGCCTGCTTAACTCCCTCCTTTCCCACCTGTTCAGTTCTGCTTTGGCATGTATATACTCTGCTTATGTAGCCTTCGAAAACTAATAAGTCAGGGTCATTTCAAGTCTATCCACCTCACTTTCCAGAGCAGTTATGTAAGCCTCAGTCCGACCAAAAACTTCCTTATTCCATAAGCGAAGTGCTGCCTTCATTCGCTTGAGTTATGAGGCCTAGAGTCTACAGCCCTGCTGGATGGCTAACAGAGGACCATGGCTCATTGACAAGATGTTCAAAAGAATCTGCAGAGGACTACATATTGAGGTACCTAAACTATCTATGACCATATTTCTTAGTTTATTCCTTAACCTTTATAAGGACTAGACAATGATCTGAGCTCTTCCTTCCCAGAATAGAATAAGAGCTGGTCGACTCCCAGTTTATATACTCTATATTCACGAGGACTCTATCCAGGTGAGCCCAAGATCTATGCAAACAAGATTGACCGTTGCTCCATGAGAGCTTTCTACCATTCCTTTTGAGATCCATTAGAGGGCAACAATGTATACTATCTTGGAATTCATGCATAGGGCCTATTGCCCATAGGGCACAACCTCTACGTTCATCATTTCATCTGACTACGTTAAAGTCACCCAGGACTAGATAGGGTAGTCCATTATGGATGATGTTCTCCAGATGATGCCACAGTTCCCTTCTCTGCAACGCAGAACATTTTGTATATACAAAAGTAATAATCACGTCTATCCCCTCATAGTTCCATCTTCCAGTGACTGCATGCTCCATCTTCAGCTTGTCAGCATTAGTTGTTGAGTTGGGGAGGCAAAGATAGTGGGACTGAGAAGAGATCTTTCTCTCATGGTGAAAATGTTCCATATTTTAGATAAGAGCTTTGATAAGCCTACGAACTTGAGATGCTGGGGTGCCATTGGTTCTAGTTAATTGCCCTATTATGGTAAAACACAAAATTTGGGTAAGATATATACTTCCTCGGGAATGAAAAAAAATGGATGGACGACATGGTCATTGTTGATCAGGCGGTCACCCTGGAGTACGAGCAAGTCTTGGCACCCAGCAGGGCTTTGAAGCGCAGGATATGGCTAGTATGTTCCTAAGTGTATATAAAAGTAGTTCGGTAGAAATAAGGCTGGCTTTGGCTAGGTTGACAAACACTTTGTGCAAGTTGAGTAAGCAATAGCTCACGCAAACGCTATTGAAAGTGAAATAAAGAAGCCAATCCTACAAAGCCCGAGGAGTTTCTACTGGTTAAACTCTACTGGCGTTTTTGCACTAGAAAGATCATTCCCAGAATTCTCTCTTGGTTGATGCGTCCAATCTCTTGCTGGGTTTTTCCCGCAGCTATTCGTAGATTTGGAGTTCTATACTCGATTGTGCTACTCCCTTAATGAAGCTCACATGCTGCTAGAGGATCTGAAAGAGAAGGTGAAACAACTTATTTGGGCGGGGAGGTAGGACTCTCTGCATTAGAACCTGCAACTGAAGGTTCACGGGGAAGGCGAGTTGGATCCAATGGATAGGCTTTGAAAGTGGATAGTAAAATTTTGAGTTGAAGATTGAGGATGGTAAGATTGTAGTTTACAGAATGAATTGAAAAGATAGTTGGCACGGCTAGTCGCAAAAGGATATACCCTGAAGGGCTGGACTTATTCCGTGGTGACTAGTTAAGGATTTGTGCATCATAGCTGAGTGATGGAGATCTTGTACTAGTTAAGTTGCTGCCAAACCAACGCCCGGGGCGACTCGAAATTTTATTGATGCTCAAGAAACTAAACGCCTCTGCCACAACTAATATTCAAAAGTTGTGCAGCCTGGTCCATTTCTTTACAAAAATCTTGGCTCTACGAAGGCCTCTATTGTTCCAAAACATTAGCTCCATGATCCAGTGCCAGACCGTCCTACCACTCTATTTCTTGTTAGACTTAAGAGGTTTGGATATTCTAGCCGATTTGCACAGCTTCTCGGGGGAACCCTTATACCCTCGAGCTCCAAGAAATGGCTCCGAGTCATACAATTTTTGACTGCCATCCACTGTCTTTGGTCCGATGATCTCATCTTCTTATTACAACTTTTTCGGCATCTGTTTCTCATCCATCGGACACCAGAATCTTCCAACGCAACAATCAACCGTTGTCTCTAGGATATGAAGATGCCAATGGTCCATTGCACTATTCACGCCACTATGCTGCAGCTCTTGCACCATGGAATCCTTGCACACCTCTGTTGGGAGGCTTTTAAAAGGCCACCAAGGTACAAAATTATGAATTATCGGCCCTTGCTCCTTTACCTTTACTCCTCTTAACATACTTATTAGACAGGTTTTCCAGCCTATTGTTACTTGTTTTAAGACCATCCACCAAATTCTCACCACCCCTGTCCATAGAAGGTGAGTGCAGATCTGCGGTCGGTCTTGGGATCATGCTTATGTCATCAGAGCCTGCAAACATAGACTGTATGGGATCAATAGTCACGGATTCTCCATCCTTGGGGAGGTCCGTCTGACTATCATGCTGACTGAGAATGGAGCCACCATCACTGGCCATCTTTGATCGGTTCTACTCCTTATCCGCTTTCAGTTTTAGATTAGGCATAGTTTGTTCATCCAATGTACCTGAGCTACCCCGATCCTGACTATTTCGAGCTAGAGCAGGACTCATTACTAGTTCTATTGTTGGATCCCCCACGATCGCCGTTGACTTCCCCTTATCCTTCAGAGCTGTGGTTCATTGTGTCTGGGCCTCAGGCCGTAGCATAGGCCACACATGATAATCCATGGCCACAAACTGAAACCCTTTCAGAGGCACTCGTTTGGCTAGATTTAGTTTCCATGTCCTAGGTTCTTGCTTCACTTGGAATGGATACATGCCCACCTTGGTGACTAGCGATATACAAGGCACCGCAAGATGGGGATCCGTCTTCCGTACCAAGAGCCTCACAGAGTCATAGTCCTGAATTCCAACGCATGGCTCATCCACCAGCAACAATTGGCCAATAGGTTTCACAAGGTCCGAGAAAATTCTTTTATTCCAGCACTGAACTAAAGCCCATCAAACGAATTTGGCAGTCATTGGGATGATTTGCTGCGAACGGTTACCATCTACACAGCCCTAAGAGACCCACTTGCTGCCATCTATCTTCATCATTCAAGAAGACTCCCATCTCCTCCTCTAATGTAGTTTGGATGAGTGATGCGCACTTATGTGGTGCAATGTTTAGGTGCAAGTGTACACGTCTCATAAGTAATAAAGTGATGGAGTAGGATATCGAACCTCAAGGATTGGGATAAACAATCACTAACATGCGCAATTTTTATACAATTTGAACAGAGTAAAACTGCAGTGATGTTTATACTATTTTATTCATTAACAACACGACATGCAATGAACATAGAAGAATAAAATATAGTGAAACAACAATATATCTAATACGACGGGTTGAGATATACAGGGTGATTGCAACTTCACCCCTTAAGTCCATCGTTAGTTTTACAAAGTAATTAGTCATGCATTAATTGTCATATTGTTCCTACCGGATTCACCTATCTTAAACCCTTATCCCTCTGGAGTTGTAAGCATCCTTCACTTGTTTACTAATGAGCATCTCTCGATGTCACACACATATAAACCAGAGACATTACTCTCAAGTGATCCTCACATGGTAGCATCGATCTGATAGGCATTCTCATGTTATAGCAACCGATGTGGACCTTGCTATGCCTAACATGACTTTTGTCTCTCGACCTCCCATTATGCTTAGTGCATCTACTCATGGTTGATCAGTCATAAATAGATAGGTATGAAGAACAACAAGATCAAACACTATAAAGACTACTAAACATGGTAAACATTCCATAAACTCCCCAAGTTCCTTAAGGGCTACATCGCTCCCCTATATTTAAAGTTTGGCTCATGCTTAGGGCATGAGCCAATCTACAAATACACATTATTGAGTTCATCACAAGACAAGAACAGAATCAAATCAGAGCTGCAAGATGGTGACTTGAAACCCTATTTTCTTTCACATTTTTGTCTTCGTGCTTCGCTGCTCTTCTTAGTGTTGGTTCTGGCTTTTTATATCATTTCCGTGGCTTCCCGCGAAAGCTTCCAAAATAGTGCAAGGGTAAATTCGTCCACTTACTAAGTGTGGCGTGACATGTCACCTTGCATTTTCATGGATTAGGAATTGGTGTCACATCTTGGTTAATTGGGAAAAAACCTCTGTTTTTGGAGTTGTTTCTCTTCCTTTTCTCTTTAAGAGTAATATATGGCTTGTGTCTGCAAAAAGGAAAGGAAATATGTATAAAAGGCTTGTCCCATCATCATTGTTGAGCCAAATAAGACTCAAATAGTCTACATTTAGTAGGTATAAATTCGGCTAATCAACATCCCAAAACTTGAATCATTACTTGTCCTCAAGCAAACAAATCAAAATAAACTTAAATGCTCATTTAGAATGTATGTAAAAGTGAACACCTAATTCCAAATCATGCAACTTCTTCTTCTTACAGTCGTTATCAACTTTAAAGTTACTGTATACATAGATAAGTCAACCTTGGTCAGAACTGTGGGAGTTTTACACTTTCAGGTCAGGCCCCTTCTTCAGACTTACACTCATAGATTTTTCATCCCAACTTTTTTTCAGTTTATTTTTCATCTCCCTTACTTTTTGCCATGCCAAAATGGCCAGTGATTGGGATAATTATTATTTTGAAAACCAATATATATTCCTTTCATCGGAGTCATAAATTGGACTCAAGAGTATTTACATATATGACAATACAAGAATACTATGTACATCGAAATTGCTCTTCCCTTCTCTTGGGATGGGGTAGCTACCTCTGTCCTTGAATGTTATATAAGCAATTACTTAGCTACCCTTTGAAATACAGACTATACTTTCTTTTCTCTTCTCCTCCTTTTTTGGCTTTAGCTTTTTTCTATCTATCAGTTGTCCTAATCTTGATTTAGGCTCAGAGGGGTTACTTTTTAACTGAAGAAAAGTGTTTAGATTTTTCTATTGGTCTTAACCTAACGACGGGTACCTTTCCAAAAATAAACCTCTATTTGTCTTTTGAAATTTCTCCCCAGTTATGTCCTTGACTAATTTCTCTTATGCATCGGAAGTTGTTTTTCTCTTCTCTTTTTATATACATTTTTTTTAGTATGATGACAACCGTAAAAGTAGACAAAAAACATATAGAAGAATAATTATGTAGGCAGAAGCATGCACATAATCCAAACCATACAAAGTTCAATGCAACAAAGCAGCAATAGAGCAAATAAGTTCAAGGTTCGGCGAGTTGAGTGAGAGCTTGAAAAGGCTCTGAACAAAGGCTCTGAACAAAGGCGGCAGGGATGAACAGTAAACCCTTTGCATGAATAGCGAACACGAGCCGATTCCGGTCATCCATTCGGTCACAACCTTCATGTATTCGATCTACTGATTACTTCTAACACTACTCCTCCTGTCTTCTTCCCGAGGACGCTCTTTGGCGCCCGGGAAGGCCGCTTTTCCATTCTCGCCTTTTGCCCTCTATCTTGGACAAATGTTTCACATCTTGGCTGAGCCCTCTTACCCAATTCTATAGCTCAGTTCAGCTCTCATACCACTGGTGGTAATTTCTTGGACTCAGAATGACTTGGGTAGTGCCTTCACAACAACAACGAAAGATGAGAAAGGCTTTTCTACGGTTTGCACAGCAACAATATCAGCAGACTCAGATGGAATATCAACATTATCAACGTCGAACTCTGGTTCCGAATCAACATCAAACTGGTTGCAGAACATATGCTCAGGTTACGCAGTCTACAACAGCAGATAAACAGACTCTTCAGAAAGGAGGGAAGTTAACCTTCTTCATTACAAATTTTCCTCGTGACTGCCCATATGAACACTTATTTCGACAACTTGAGACTGTGGGTAATGTTCGAGCTCTAAGGTTGGCAGGGAAATTAGGTAATCATGGTCTGCCATTTGGATTTGTGGAATATAGTGGGGTTTATGATGTTGATGTTCTGGAGGCTAAACTCAATGGGTTATACATTGGGAGACATCGACTGCAAGCCAACTTACCCAAATATAGTCAGAAGATATCTCCTCCGACTTCACACTCAAAGTTGGAACATATTAATGTGGAGTTTAACAATCCTCAGACAGGACAATCTTCTGCTCCTTCACATAATATTTCTCAAGTACACAAACCTCGGAGTGGACCACATCAGTCACTTTCTAAATCCTGGATTCCGAAATCAGTTCCCAGGCCTCTTAAGCACTTCGTGCGTAAGATAGCCAGTTCTAAGCAAAACTCTGAATGGCTTCAGTTAGCACAAGTTGG
>JAOWBN010201011.1:0-14763 GCA_028565015.1 Pinguicula moranensis | reverse complement strand
GGCAAGACCTTTCGGTATATCTTCTCAATTTGCTTTTGAAGATTCCGGACCCCAGCCTCTCTACAATAATTTTCAATTAAAGAAAGAAGAGCAGAATCTGTGACCTCGACCTGCATAAAGGATTAACATAAAGAATGAGATATCTCCCACATAAAAAGAACATGAGCAAAAAAGACATTTACAATATCCAAACACATATCCATGTATTCACCCAAGTTAAATTTAGTTTATTGCAGAGGCTGCTGAAACTAAAATCCAGTATGCAAACTACCAGGGACAAACGATACGTTAACCATCTAATCAATCTCTGTTCGTATTGTTTAAGTAGTCTATTTAGTTGATTATCTGATAGGACTAGTAGTTATCAGATAGAGTTATAATTGAATAAAGTTCTATAGGATTTATGGTTTTAGATTCAGTTAGGATTTGAGTTGTAGTACATAAGATACGAGTTTGATTATTATTTTCTACATGGTATCGGAACTAGGTTGGAACTAAAAGAAAACCCTAATTCCCATACATTCCACCAAACCCTAGCTGCCACCTCACCTCCGCTACCGGAAACTCCGTCGCCGGTTGGAATCCTTTGTTCTCTATTGGAAACGGCCGAATGGTATTTTTGGCTGGAAAACTGCCCACGTCAGAAATACGCCTGCATGCGCGCTACCTAGCCGTATTTTGGCGCGTGGACCGGCCAACCATCCTCCCCGGCATCCGCGACGGCCAGACAACGAAGACCCACCTCCGTTCGCCACTACCCCGTCGCATCTATCATATCTGTTTTCGTTGATTTGGTGTCATTTGATGGATATTTGTGTTTTGGTGGAAAAGAAAGATATTTTGTGTGGTTTGGTGATTTCTGTATGTTGATCGATGCTGATCGGCTAAACTTGGAGATCCAATTAGGCGTTATTTGAGTATTGATGTAGAAGTGCTATTTTTTATTTTGGTTTGATGATTAAAGTTGTTATCGGTTGCACAATGTTGTACTGCTGCCGTGCAGTCATGCCTTGGAAGGGTGATCGATTGCACGATGTTGAACTGCTGTCGTGCCGTCTTGGAAGTGTTATCGACTGTGCGGTGTTAAACTGCTGCTATACTGTCTCAAAAGTATTCTTGAGTTCGAATTCTGGAGATATTTTTGATCTCACAGTGTTGAACTACTGCTGTGCGATCATTGAGTGGAGGTGTTGTACTCGTTTAGCGTTTGACTGCTACTGGTCATAGTTATAGTTGGAGTTGGCATCTTTCGTCGTGGTACCAGCAAGAGGGTGTCTAACAATTAGCTGGAGGATCCAACAAGATGGAGACTTATGCCTGAGCAAGAGCAGACAGCAAGATGGAGATCTATGCCTGAGTTGGAGAAGCTGGGAAGAGGAGTGTCTAGTACCAAGTTGGGAGCGCCAATGCGACTAAGGAGTGATGAGAGTGAGACTCCGTATCAGGGGGAGTCGAGAGTGTTCGCGATAGTGGTGATTAGCTGTGTCCTGTGTGTCGGCGATATTGGTGATTATCCGTGTGTCGGCAATATTGGTGATTAGCCGTGTGTCAGCGATAGTGTGGAAGAACCGTGCGTCAGCTAGAGTGTAGAAGAGCCGTGCGTCGGCTAGAGTGTGGAAGAGTCATGCATCGGCTAGAGTGTGGAAGAGTTGTGCGTCGGCTAAAGGAGTGATTAGCCGTGTGTCGACTAGAGGAGTGATTAGCCGTGCGTCGGGGTGATTAGCCATGCGTTGACTAGAGGAGTGAAAAACCATACGTTAGCTAGAGGAGTGGAAAGAGAAGCTGGATATGCCAGATCTGAAGGAGTGGCCCAATCTGCGGACACTGGGACCTGATCAGAAGGATATTGGACGAGCCAAAGTAGAGGAAGGAACTAGATGAGACACTATTGACTGTGGAACTGTGTATCAAGATGAGTTTAGTGAAGCCCAACTTGAGGGGGAGTATTGGTATTTGATATTTGAATAGTCTATTTATTTGATTATCTGTTAGGACTAGTAGTTCTCAGATAGAGTTATTGTTGTAAAACATGTGTAACTCTTCCTAACCCCCACACTTCCACCAACCACAAGTACTACCTATATGTATCAATGTCTACATGATGAATTGTAAGATTTCAAGTGATTCCATATGGAATAAACAAGATTTCAACTATGGTACCACCGCTGCTCCTCTTGCAATTGCTCCATTTGACTATGGCAAACCGAATCTAACATATGAAACCTGGAAACACAATTATGGCTAAGCCTAGAAACACTAGAAATGGCCTCCAAGCCCACCAGCTACAAGGCTGCCACCGCATAACCATAATCAGCAGCCTCGCCTGGGCACGCTCGCGCTGCATTTACCGGTGTCCAGGCCTCTGAAACCTCCAGATCCGAATCTATCCAACATTGGTGATGCAAGGATGACCTCTGGTTCTTCGTCCGCTCAAGGTAAGCTTCGAGAGACTTTTACCCCCTTCCTTGTCGGTGAGTCTCTTTCCTCTTTCAAGCTTGCAACTACCAAACGCTCAGCAATAGCGTCCTCTCTTATTCTCAAGAAGTTGATGGCCCCAAACCTGCTGTCCAGTTCTCTTCGTCCGATTGTCATGGAGGTCGTCCATGTTCCTCTTGCTTCTTCAACACGAATGTTTTTTCATCCCAAACCCTCTTTCAAGTTTTATTTATTTATTTATTTATTTTTATTTTTTTTCTATCTAAACAAATGAAAATATAATCTATATGAAAAATTGAACTCTTTTTCAGGGTCGACAGTCAACCAGCGGTTGCCGGCGACAAAGAAAGCTCTCCCATTTTTTCCTCTCAAAGATTCAGGTTTTTAAACCTGGCTCCGATACCATGCTGTAAGTAATAAGAAAATATGTACTCTATTCAGCTATACCCTTTTGGGGGTGTAGATATTATTACAAACCAAATTCTACTAAATCTGGAATAATAAATCCTATAGAACTCTATCAAATAAACCAACAATCCTATTAGGCAACTACTAAATAGGTAAGATACTACTAAATAATTAAGATTCTAACAATGTCTTTCTTCTTTTCCTCCTTTTCTTCTTCATTCCCCCTCTCTCCTGGCTTAACCACCATCCCCTTTGCCCTTCCTTATTGTCGTTAATTTAATTTTATATTTTCCAATTTTTATGTCCTATTTTATTCCCTGTTCTTTTTTTATAAGCCAAAAATTTGTTAAAATAAAATACTTACAAGAATAAGAAGAAGATAAGAGCTTTGCTCACTCTTGTCCTTTCACTACACCTAAACACTACCAGTCACTCAAGGTATAAGATACATTAGTGATCTCTATAATCCACTGCTAAGCAGGTCGCCCATATCTATTATTTTATTGCTTGTCAAGGATCGTAGCTATAAACTTATCATCCTCTAGATGGTACATAGCTTACCTAAGACTTTAGAATATGAGCAGCAGGAGTCTTTATTGTCAACATATCAACCCATCACCCGTATCTATTATTTTATTGCTTGCCAAGGTTCGTAGCTGTCAACTTATCGCCTTGTGGACGGTACACAACTCACCTATGACTTTTATATACGAACGTGGGCTGGTACACAGCTCTACCTACGAGCCTGAGAGCTTTCCGAGGTTGAGAGTGATGTAGTCTTTGTCTTCCTTGCCTGACCGGTTTATGTTTCGGTTGTAGTGTCACAGTATCTAGTATATGATGAGCTGATGATCTCTGTTGTCCTCCATTCCTTGTTCTTCTGATCCAAACTTCACGTTGTCTTCAATCCCTCACTCAGTTTGCGTACGAGTGTGTATTGACCATGAGAGTAGAACAGCAGCCGAGGCACACAATTCACCACCAGCCGAGGATGAACTTATCAACAGACCGCCGGAGGAAGCACATGGTCCTTGCACTCTAGCAAAGTAACACAACAACAACCAGCATCCGAGGCAAACCAGCATTGCAGTCACTCCAACCGAGAAATTGCACCAAAATGGAAAAGCAACTCCCGCAGAACAAGTAAACAAAACAGAGAAACATAAAAGTAGTAGATTGTATTAAATCCTTAGATAGTAGACGTTTTAAAAACATTTCTCTACTATAAGAACATCATGTAAAGCATGTAAAGTTTCAAGCTTTTATCAAAGGAAAAAATGGAATTCTTTACCAAAATACCAAAGCCCCAATGGTTTATTTAAACCTCTTCAATTTCCAAATCTTAGGGGAGACAATCATCTCAGATTAGAAAGAAGTACTCAAGAGGAGGTATTATTGCGCCATGGGAACGAAACCGAGTGAGGAATTGATAGAAAACATGATGTCAGAAGGAGGGCTTGTGATTATTTTTTAAGGGAAAGAGAGATATGTTGGAGGAGAATCAAGAAAGGCATGAGGCCGTGGAGAACATAGACAGAAGCTTGGTTTAGCTACATCAGGTCTTTCTTGATATGGATATCATGATTGAAACGCACGGAGAACAAAAGAATAACATTGAGAAGTATGTGTTGGATGCAGGGGATGAAGAAAATAAGAACTTGGGCTTGTTGGAATGGAGGTGCTGGTTATTATGTTGGTATGCCTCATTGCTATTCTTTTTTGAAGTTAGATAGATGGCTATGTTTTTGTTGAGCTTTTTGTTTAGAGAAGAGACTTTTTTGTTTTTATTTAGTTGTAAGAAATGTATTTGATGAATCCTCCTCTTATACATCAGTTTGAGATCTTTCCCAAACTTGTTTGTTCTTCATTATAAGTGGAAAGATCTTTATTCGATCACAACTTTTTGATTGATTGTACATTTGATCTATTTCTTGCTAGACCACTACAGCAAATGCTATGCTTTTATCCATTTGTTTGTTAATTTTCTCTAGTTGGCTCTTACAATAAAATAAATATTTCATTTTAAATCTCTTGTATTTGCATTTGCAGGAATGAAACAAATTGCACTACTAGGAATCGAAACTCCCAATCCCCATTCCGACAACAAAGAAATTGTATCCATGAAGCTGAAACGGATGTGATTCAATGGATAGGAAATTGGTATCTAGTAATAACAACTCCACCGTCGAATCCAAAGCTATATTTTTCAACCGAGGCCTCTTACTCCACCGTCCGAAGATTCGCCTTCAAAGGCACATAAGTTTCACCCGGACCGTCCACTGAAAGAGGTATCCACGAGCAGCCCATTGAAGAGCCTAATGATGGCGTGAATCATGTGAATGAGCTTGAAAGGAGTGAGTCATTAAGGCTTCAAGAAGGCCCAATTACACGCCTAAGAGCCAAGAGATTTAAAGAGGCTTTAGGCTTATTGATCTAAGAAGTTTGGGCCCAAGGAGTACAAGATGGATCCCATGGCCCATCTACCATAAGTGGGCCCCATGGACCATTGGATATGGCTGCCCAACCCATCATTCTTCTTCAAGTCATGGATCAACAAGAAGCCCATGTCCCAATTTCGAAAATCAACAAATTGAAAACACCTTGTCCACAAAAGAAGAGTCCAAAAAATTGAAGACACTTGACCACAAATTGAAGACACCTTGTCCACAAAGGAGTCCTACACGTGCATTATAAGAGGAATTGGAGTGAAAAAGAATTTGCCATTAAGAGTTCAAATTTCATGAGATACTAATTAGATTAGACCATTTCTTTTTATGTTTATCCATAATAGGTTATTTCCTAGTCTTGTTTAGCTAACTAGAGACCTAATAGCATGGAGAACTCGTGTCCCTTCTCCATATGAAAGGGTGCACGACCCCAACTCTTCATTCATTCCATTTTGTTGATTAAATTGTGAAAAGTATTCTCGTTTGGTTTTACACCAGCTTCCGACTTATCTTTTCTTTACCAGATAAGTGGCGTCTTCATATAACTTATCCTTGAGATTCTGGGGTAGCACAAGTAGCTTTCAAGGAATTGGTTGGTGGCGTTCCAGTATAAAAATCGTGACTACTCGTTGATTGACACAAGTTGTCTTTAGGTGAAAGTACAACAAACTCTTCCCTTTTAGATCGTGTGCTTGAATCATCGAATTGGTGTAGATTTTATTACAACTTCAACAAAAAATCATATCACTCATTAAATCCAGTAATTCTTTTGTTTTAACGATGTTTCTAGGATGGAGGTTTTCACAGGTGACGGTGGTGATAAAAGGTAGAGTTCAGGGAGTTTTCTACAGAAACTGGACCATTGACGATGCTAATGAACTGAGCTTGAATGGTTGGGTTCGAATCCGGAGAGATGGCTCCGTGGAGGCCATATTTTCTTGCAGCCCAGAAAAAGTTCAAGAGATGGAGCAGCTTTGTCGAATGGTCCCTCCTGATGCTATGGTTACTGGTCTCCAGGTCTTCCCCTCCACTGATGAACCTTGGACGACGTTTGAGCGTAAGCCCACTGTCTGATTTTTTATACATATATAGATATATCACACCAGTAACTTCTATCGGATTGCCTGGTTGAAGTTCTGAGAGATGTATTGAGTGATGAATTCATATATGCCTCAGTAGCTACCCTCTTTATTAGACCCTGTACAGTTCGTGATAAATGATTTGGTTGTGCAATCCAACCAATAACACCATTTCTCATGCAATCTGTTTCTTGTTCAACTGTGTTCTTCTGAAGTGTGATTAATAGGGTCAACTCATCATGCAAAGTTACTTTTGCCTCAATAAGCACAGAAACTGAATGCGAACAGAACTCAATTCTCCTATACATTGCTGGGAAAGGATTGAAACTGCGTAGCTCACCACAAGGTTTTCATATATTTTGTCAGGCAATCTGTTTTATAGCATGATCCCATGAAGAAACCTGGGAATTAATTCCCTTTAAACTTTATCTTTACTAAGCAATTTGCAGCAATTATAGAACAATAGATTCTCCACATTGTTGACTTATTTTACCTCTGAGCAATTATTTGTCCCCACCGGTTCTCTTAAGCAGGTTGACATGGCCATAACCGCAGATTCTATGGATGCATCTTCTCCCTGCTCAACACACAAAATAAAAAACTAATCACCACCATGCCCTTCAAATGAGAAGAAACTAACAAAGAAATTCCACCTTTTCTTTCCAATAGAACATGTTTCCATATTTCCCAGCTAATCTACTCCAAAAGCTTCGTGGTATGTTTAAGTCCACCGAAGGACCCACATTGAAATTCAGTATATTTCCTGGAAATGCAGAGATTATTCCATTACAGTACAAGCAAATTTTGGCTTAGTCGAGGAGTTGTTTAAGAAGTAGATCAATACCAAAGGTGGGATCAGCAACAAGTACAATTGTATCATCATCCACCCTCCAGAAATCTTTGATTGCTAATCCTATGGGAACGGAAAGAGTACAAACTCTTGTTAGTCCAACCAACTACTTTATCGTACACATTTTGTGCCATGTGCCTTTAAAGAAAGTGGCTTATTAGAAAATTTGTGGGGTATTTATTTGAGAAGTCTTGCTTGTTTGTTATAGCTTATTTTAATTTATAATAGTCAAAAACCAAGCTTAACACTAACTTACCAATGAGTACTTTTAAGAGCTAATAATTAGAAAAAAAAAAGTTGACACTTCCCCAAACTGGACATTTCATTGTTGCAAACTAGAAACCTGCAAAAAGTGCCTTGATATGAAGAAGGTTAGCAGAGATACCAGGTGTATCAGGATAACTCTGAGCCAGGACTCTCAACTTATATCCAGTGTCCTTCTCCAGGGCAGCAATTTCCTCCGCAATTCTCTTTTCCTGCAGATATGCATATTCAACAGTGACCCTGACACCACTGCAGTTTTTGGTGAAATCTCGAATTTTTTAACATGAGTTTCTCCCCTGAAGATGCAAGAATCTTTAGTCTAATTTATATGAATTAGACCAGAAACACACAAAACCTGGCCATCAGACAAGAAGCCTGCAACATCAATTACTGTACTGAACTCTTTAGGCAGCAATTCTTGCTTGTTCACCCCAACCTTTGCCTCGGCAACTCCCGCACCTACAATATATAAATCATGGGATGTCTATAAATTACAGAAAACAAGTCTCAGGGGATGAGTAAGAAGACGAATCATTAAGTACAATATTGTAAACTTTTTCCCAAACATTTGGGAAACGACGCATGAATAATTCGACACGTAAGCCTGCTATGCTGTTGTAACCCCCTCGTAATAAAGTAGAATTCAGTGCTGGGATTAACAGTTAAACAAAGAATAAGCCTCCATTCTCTTATTTTAGAAGCCCACTAAACAGTAACATACTACGCAGTAATTCTACGAGTTCAAATAACATCTGTAAGAGTAAGAAGGCTCACGATTCTTCTTTCTCACCCGAGAATGACAAAGCAAGGGCAAGAGAACCAGAGAGCAATATATTCAACGACTTGGAGCAAATACTCGAAGTCCATTTGGGCAACGTCAGTGAATCCTGTGACTCCATGGATAGCGGTGGTTTGAGGTGATATGGGAAGAGAGGGAGAGGGCTATGGCGTTGGAGTGCGAGGGACGGATGAGGCAGCTGCAGAGGAAAGAGTGCCATTTGGATGTGACAATTCAATCAAGGATCTTGAATTGGAAAATCTATTTAGGTCCTGTTTTGTGCGGGTCTTCTATTACTTATTTTTATTTTTAAAAGGGGTGGTGTTTTGCGCAATTACTTAAACAATAATTATTTTTAGAATATATGTGCCTCGGAGGGTCTGGAATTTTTTGGAACCGCCGTGCCGGAGCTCCCGCCGCAGCCGTCGGAGTGCCGCAGCCGCCGGTCGACGGAGCACCGGCGACGGTCGTCTAAGGCCCCCCATCCCTCGCCGTGCCGGAGCCCCGCCAAAGTGCTGGAATTGAGGTGCTTTTTTTTTAGAAGGAAAAAAACATGTCAGAAGGTGCTTATTTTTAGAAGGTTTACCTTCTTAAAATAAGAACAAGTAGTAGAAGGTTGGCTGCACAAAACACTCTTTTTAAAAAAAAAGATAATTATAAGCCAATTATAGTTTTAAAAAGGCTGCACAAAATATGCCCTAGTATAGGTGGGTAAAACTAACCCGTTTAGTTTATTGGTCTGTCATTTTTTTTAAAATTTAATTTATTTATATTTTTTTTTTAAAAAGAAAATTAAGGAAGGAAGTGAGATTCGAACCCAACACTTAAACTACCAGAGGTAACCGAGCCACACTCAAGAAAGGTACTTTCTTTATATCTAAGTTTCACCTGGTTCTTCTGTTACCATCTTGGAAATCATCCTGAAGAAACAAGGTAAGTTACACATGTTGCGTATTGCAAGGAAAAAAGGTAGAGATGGCTTTGCTGAATTTATTGACATTCAGGACATAAATAGGTTGCTCTTTGGCCTGAACAATACATGGATTGAACACTATAAGCTTAGATGCAATCTAGCCAAGTTTGGTGTTGCACGTGCCGCTCCTGATAAGTATGGATGGAAAGGCACTCATCATAGCCAACCACCTAAGTTAGTATCAAAGACTAATTTGCAATGGATTCATGTGTTATTTAACAAGCTTTAGCAGGGTCAAACATCAAGGTCTACCCCTGCCATGGCCTCTAGCCCAAAGGAGGTACCTCAGCAGGTTAAGATTGCTCGAATAAATCAAAATGCTCAAGAACAGAATTCGCAAGGAACCACCTCCTACCTTAAGCTGGTTTGTGATGCCAGTAGCTACTCTTGGCTGTCCTCTGGAAGAGTTGGTAAACTGAAAGCTGTACATAGACTCTGAGAATTCCAACTGGAACTCAAAAGAGCTGGCTATTACAACATCACATTGTTAGTGCCCTGGGATCTGATAAAGTCCTAATTTGGGAGGAAGAGTGTTGTGATCTCCCTAACTTATTGAAGCATAAACAGAGCTGGCTTTCCCTGTGGCTCAAAGGCGCCCTAGTCACTTGGTTTGAATATGGGGACATGGTAGCCAATAATAGACTAGCATGGACCAGACTCTATGATCTCCCTCTTATTGCATGGGAGGAGGGATTCCTGAAACAGATTGGACAACAACTAGGAACCTTTATATGTCTTGATTCCCCAAATGAGAGACGATTTCAGCTAGAAGGAGCTCAAGTGTTACTTGATCTCCCTATCAACCAGACTATTCCATCTTCCTTGACAATAGACATTAATAGCAGACAATACACAGTATACATCAAGGAGGTTGATAAAGCTATGAAGTCATGTCTTGCTTGGTCAGAAATTTCATCCTCCATCTTAGAGGATAGAATTGACACAGTGGAGTCAATGGAAACAGATACAAGCTTTCAGTCTGCCTCGGTACATAGTGATGACCATCAGTACACACCAAGTAAAATGCATACAGAGAAGGCAAACGGAGATACTTCCCCTACTGTCGAGGAACTTGTTACTGATAGACCTATCGCCAACTAGCACATCTGGAGCCCTCTTAAACTAGATGGTGGCTTGAATAAAATTCCAAATCTTCCAAATACAATCGGTGACACGATAATCAACTGATCTTACAGGCTGCACATGATCATGAAGCACCCACCAGCTTCAAGGACAACTATACTGCTCTTGTTACTATTGTGGAATCTCTGGCTGACTATCCTGTTGAGCTTGTAGTTAATACATCTATAGACAAATTCCCTCCACTTTCAAAACAAGTCTCCCCTGCCCAGGATACAACAGCAACAGCTCCACAAAAGATGAGAAAGAAAAGAAGTACTCAACTAAGAGAATCAAGCCACGAAACAAGGAGTCAAGCCAAGAGGGAAGTGGAGGCTAACTATGAGACAGAGCAGACAACCCTTCACCACTGGATGGACCAACTATCCAAGAGACATTTGTTGGCAGCTCAAAACCAGGAACAGATTGAATCAACCTTACTTGTGTGGGACAATTAGGAGATTGATAAGATCATAACTATGGGAGAAGAACTTGGAATAGACTATGTATGCTCCCATGAAGCTGCTAGGTTTGCACTTGCCAAATTATCCTTCATCAACCGAACACAGTAGAAGCATAAAAGTTTCTGAAAAGGTTCAGAAAAGCGAAAGGCAGAAAGCATCCCCTACTGAAGTGAATAACCTATAATGTCAGAGGACTTGGGGTCAAGGAAGAAGGGAGAGGTTACAACACCTAATAATGCAGCAACAAGTTGACTTCATTGGCATTCAGAAAACTAAACTAGAAGTAATTGATAGATGCCTATGCTAGATACTTTGGTACAATGATGAGTTTGATTGGGCCTACAGTGGATCCATGGGGCAATTAGGGGGACTATTATGTATTTGGAATAAAAATAAATTTGTAAGGACAAGCTTGTTCTTTGGGAGTGGTTTTCTTGGTCTCTCAGGTACATGGATCAATGACTCGGCACAATGCAACATGGTAAACTTATATGGGCCATCTGATCTTCAATAGGTATCCCAGTGGCATGAACTGCAGAAGTAGTACTATGGTAAAGAACAGGAAAAATGGTGCATCTTTGTGGACTTTAATGCAGTCCTGCATCTGGAAAAGAGGAAAGGGTCCTCCCTGTCAAGCTACACCCCTGAAATAATGGCATTCCAGGACTTTACTAGTAACCTGGGACTGCATGACCTTCCCATGGCCAGAAGAAAATATACGTGATATCCTAGCTCATTGAGATGCATGAGTAGACTTGACAGATTCCTCCTCAATGATGTGTGGATGTCCTCATCATCAGATTGGACACAAACAGGGCTGAACAAGGATGACTCGGATCATAACCCGGTCTGTATACATTTAGCAGTCAAAGACTGGGGACCCAAACCTTTCAGAGTCTTAAACTGTTGGTTAGGAGAGGATAGCTACAACAACATGGTGGAGCAACTTTGGAACCAACCATGCCATCTTAGATATGCAAGTCAGAGACTTATTCACATGATCAGAGAAATAAGATCAGGAATCAAGAGATGGAATTCAGAGGCCCCAAGGAACTTATCTGCAAAAAGAAAAAAATTATTAAGCTCACTTAGACAGTTAGAACTACAAGCTGAATCTGGTGATACCATATCGGATGAACTACAACAGTTGGCACAAAATCTTAAGGATGAACTACATAAAGTGACCAAGTTGTTGGACACTACCTCCTATTAAAAATCAAGAATTAAGTGTCTTCAACAACGTGATGCTAATACTTCCTATTGTCATAGATGGATTAATAAACGCAGAAGCAAGAGCACTATCACAGGAATCTGGTACAATCAAACCTGGTTGGAGGGTGTTCAGGAGGTAAAAATTTGCTTTAAAATCCACTTTGAAAGCAAATTTAAGGAAGAGTATTGGCCCAGACCAAGACTTCAGGACAACCTATTCAAAAAACTATCAGACATAGCCTGGAACTATCTGATCACACCCTTCGCTGAGTAGGAGATGTTTGAAGCCCTCAACTCATTTGGCAGCAATAAAAGTCCAGTCCTGGATGGACTAAACTTTTGTTTTATCAAACATTTCAGCCACCTGTTCAAGGATGAAATCCTTCTGATGCTGCGAAATTCAATAAAAATAACAGAGTGGCCACAGGATCTAATGCTGCGCATATCACACACATTGCTAAGAAAACTAACCCTATGACAGTGGAGGACTTTAGGCCAATCACACTGATTGGTTCTATGCCTAAAATCCTCTCTAAAACGCTTGCAAGGAGACTGACAGCAGTGTTGGAGGAGGTTATCTCCCCCAACCAAATGGCCTTGATCAAAGGGAGAAAGCTTCTGGACAACATCTGTTAGTATTATGTCCAAAGGCCAATCACCTTAATGTTGTATATATGATTGTAGCAACCTTCACTACTTGTTTATTTATAGCATATAAAATAGTGAAGCCTAGCGTTGATAATATAGAGTGTATCACAAAGAGTGTTGATGATGGGACCACTTTAATTAAAGTTATCAATACTTTTTTTTGTTAAGCCATATTTCATATATATGTAAAAATATTTACAAGAAAAACAATGTAAGGAAAAGCGAAAACAAGTACAAAATGCCATCACCCTAATAGAAATCCTCTAAGCAGTTGGTCTATATTATGAAAACATTGATTGAGCCTAGTTCTTGAAACTGTGTAACCTTCCTTTCCATAGTATCCTCTATAGCCAAGGTGATTCGTTAATTGGCTCCCCTAACGTCATGAATGCACAGGCATCTCCGCATTCAGTTCATTGCCACCACCGATCTTCACCAAATAGATTGTCATGACTATCAACTTATCGATGTCCTTTTTAGGAGTATCGGTACATAGCTCGTCCTGTTTGGTGGGCTATCCCTGTAATGTATAGAGGATATGTCCGGTTGGGCAAAGGTGATACAGCCCACTTACACTTCAACAATCAAACTTTTCACTTATAAACCCACTGTCTCGAAATTTGGTTTGGCCTGGAGAAAACTTGTATCCTCTGAAATCTTCTCTGATATGCTGCTTTCCCCTATCGAATTTGAAGCCGTGCCCTCTGGATTGCATTTGCTGGAAAAGATTTGCTTGTAGCTAAATCAACTGTATTACTCTTTAAATCAGTCTGACCACCTGTTCTGCATCTACAGATTGTTTGCATCTCGTCTTTCCTCTTTAGTATGGTTACTCCTCCAATTGACTTGATGGAGTTAGTGCCCATGTATCGGTGGACGCTGAAGGCTGGTTGCAAACTGATGTTAGAACATCTCTCGGAGCATTGTGTCCTAAATTGTTGCTTGGTGGCTCCCCTAGGACAGCTCCAGGCCAGCATAACATGAGCCTTCTCCTGGTCTCTGGCCTCTCAGCTCCTGAGTGTGGAGAAACAACAGTCATTGTGTCCAAGGTGTCTGTTGGTCCCCAACATCTTCTCCGGTGCTACAGGTATGTGTATACCTTAGCTGTCGTTCCAGTGTGAATTAGCAACGACCTGTATTCTTAGCTGATGGAGAATATATTATCATTTAAAGTAAAAAAGATTCTGGCTCGGAGAGACGTACCCATGTGCGTGAGGCTACACTGGGAGAAGGGTAGGTAACGGTCTTCATGTCGCCTGAGTGCCTCGATTCCCCTACCTGCACCTTGATGAAACAAGAAAGATAATCAGGCTGTACCTATAATAATTAGCCTTGTTCACATACCTAGTGGACCGAGAGTGAGGTAGACATGAGCCAGCCCCATATTACAAATCTTGCTCCTAGTTCCCAGGTCCTGCATTACCCTCAGACACTTTACCTTTTCACCCATTATGTAATCCTCCTAAATAGGCCTGTCTAAATCCAGGGCAGTGTCTTATGGTCTACCAAGCAGAGGGAAGTGTTAACTCATTCCTCAGGGCCAGATTTAGGCTGTTTGGTCCCTCAAAAGTTGCCCCTTGTCCCAGTGAAGATTCCTAGGTCCCTAACCTGTACAATATTGAAATTCAAGATAATCAATATAGTTAACAATGTAAACCACATATCAGGATACCAAATTTAACACCAAAATCCTCTCACTGGAGGATACCACTTTAGGTTCACTGCTAGAATTCTTGGGCCCTGGCTTTCCTCGGTAGGATCTCCCAACAACTTTGAAGGGATACAAAGTCTTCAGCACCTACCCTGTTATATGCCATTCTGAATATCCGAATATGTGGATGCTATTGGAAATTCATGCATATTCTAGGTCGAGACATCCAGTCTGCAATGGAGAAGGGGAATGAGCGCGGTCCTCTTTTTGCCTTTATCCAATGCCAAGTTGTTTGTTGGATTGATTGCATAGTATGATACACTGTTCTGCTTTGGCCTGTAAAGTGAAGATAATTTATGTTCTTCCAGAGTAGCCACATTGTCGCCATCCAGATTGACCTCCAAGCCTCCTTGTTTACATTAGCAGGTATTATG
>JAOWBN010201001.1:0-14764 GCA_028565015.1 Pinguicula moranensis | reverse complement strand
CATCTAACTTAAGATGAATTCCATGGAGAATGGCGACTTAAATTATTGTATTTTTATTATAAAAAAATTATGTTCTTTGGTTCTCGAATTGGCAGGCCCCGGATCGGGACTGGGACCAGTTCTCATTCTCGATCTCCAATCGGGACGGGCTCGGGATTCAGCCATACCCAAATCCGAGCCTGAATGCCAATTTGTTCACCCCTAGAAGAAGTTCGGTTCGAATCACACAAACTTTATAACCTAAGTGCAAGAAGGGGAAATAATCTTTTATATTTTTAGATTTTATTATTGAATATAAGTCTACTGTATATGTATAATTAAAATAAAAAAAGTTAATGATAGATAAGATAAGTCATAGATTGACGGCCCGATCGGGTCCGAAAAATTAATCTACTGTTCATTTTGATAATATACAATTAAAATAAAATTTTAAATAATTATCTTTTAAGTACTTGCGCAAAACACATCTCCTTCTAAAAATAAGAACAAGTAGTAGAAGAAGTAGTAGAAGAAGAAGTAGTCTGCGCAAAACAGTGCCTAAATGAAGATATGCATGATCCAAATGCTTTTTCAAAGGCTATGACAGATATTGATAATGAGTTATGGTTAGAAGCTATGCATGAGGAGCTTCAACCTCTTCATAAAAACAATGTATGGACTTTAGTTGATCTTCCAATATATGCTCAACTGATTGGCTGTAAATGGATATTTAAGAGGAAGAAAATTTTGAAGGTATTGTTTAGAAGTATAAAGCTCACTTAGTTGCAAAAGAATACAATCAAACACATGGAATTGATTATGCTAAAACATTATCTCCTGTTGCACGCATTCAATCAATAAGAGTCATACTTGCTTTGGTTGCATATTTTGATTTTGAGTTGTACCAAATGGATGTGAAGACAACTTTCTTGAATGGTGAACTCGAATAGGATATTTATATGGAGCAACTAGAAGGTTTTTTGGTTCAAGGAAATGAAAGTAAAGTATATAAACTAAATAGATCTCTCTATAGTTTGAAGCAAGCCTCTCGACAGTGGAATATGGAGTTTCATGAAAAGGTTACTATTTATGTTTTAACTCAAAATTCAGCAGAGCTTTGCATATATGTTAAGAAAGTAAGAGAAGATATTATGTTCTTAACATTATATGTTGATGATATTCTTTTGGCTGGAAATAACAATCATCTTTTACTTAAGATAAAGAATTGATTATTCTCTGTATTTGAAATGAAAAACTTGGAAGACACCTCTTTTATCCTTGGGATAAAAATTGTTCGTGATAGAGCTGCATGAAAGATTTCATTGTTAGAGGAGAATTATATTACTTCTACACTTGATAAGTTTAATATGACAATGTGCATAGAAATTCTTCTATCAAATTGAGCAGTGACCAATGTCCAAAGTCTTATTCACGTTGTCTAAATCCCGAGAAATTTCCTTATACTTCTGTTGTGGGTAGCTTGATGTCTGTTATGACTTGTACTAGACCTGATTTTGCTTATGCATTGAATTTGCTCAGTCGATTTCAGTCAAACCTAGGATATGCTCATTGGAAAGCTATGAATTGGGTTATGAAATATCTCAAACGTACCAAGTCTTGTGCACTTTCTTATCAGACAAACTCCTTGGATATTTATGATTATTCGGATTTAGATTATAAGGATTGTGTTGATACCAGAAAATTCACTTCTAGATTTATCTTCATGTTGTGTGTAGCTGCTATTTCATGGAAGAGCAAGAAATAAGGGATTGTTTCTCAATCTACCATGGAAACTGAACACGTGGCTATGAATCATATGGCGAAAGAAGCAGTGTTCTTGAGAAGGTTTATGAATGAGCTGCTTATAGTTCCATGTGTTGAATATCCTATTCGGATTTTATGTAATAACACAGCTGCCATAGCCATATCAAGAAATTCAAAATGTCACTTCAAAGCTAAGCATATAGAAGGAAAAATTTCACTATATTCGTAATATGATAAAACAAAATGGAGAAGTAACTATTGAGAAAGTTCCTTCTACCGCAAATCTAGTAGATTCATTTATCAAGTGTTTAAGCATTTCTATATTTGTTGAACATGTGAACAATATGAGACTTGTTTTGTGATTCAAATCTAAGTGAGAGATTTTTTCTATTCATTTATATTTGGATGTGTTTGATATATGTGATTGATTCTCGCTGGATTTGATATGCGTGCACGTGTTGTCCCGACTCAAGGTTTAGTTTCACATGGTTTATGCTTTGGTGAATTTACTGATGGATTTGTGGAACGGTATCTATAAGGTGCAAGGCTTGTTTGTGAATCGAATAGCTCAGGCCTACGGACATGGTAGGGGCATAGTCCTTAGTGGCCCGTGACAGTCGCTGTTGCTATAATAGCAAGTATACTGTGCACTAATCAGCACCATTTGATCGTTGGATCCAGTTTAATTCTCTTATCAGACCTAGTCTCGGTATATTGAAAGCAAACTATGCAGACACGGGATAGTTGTATGGTTTATAATTGGTATACTTATGTATTATCCTTGAAAACAAAATTAAGTGGAAGATTGTTGAAAAATAATTTTGTTTAAAGTTATTTTACAAAAGATTTATTTTAAAGTTTGTTTTGTTTTAAATTATTTTAGAGTTAAAATAAAATAAGTTTTATGGGCTTTCACTTAATTGGGCTGATCAAGGATATTTAGGGTTTATGAGATTGAATTGAATTGGACTCAAATACAATACCACTTACCTATGGATAGAAAGTTAAGTGGTAGAAGGCTTATCTAATAATGGGTCAGGTTAAATATATACCTCCAATGTCACACAGTTATCGAATCTAAGAAATCGTTTAGTCTTGCTGGTTTTCCTTCGGGAGAGGAAGATTCGTACGATTATGAGATCTTTGCGCTTTGAAGTTGTTGAATATTTTGAAAGACAACCATCGTAGGTAATTCTTGATTATTTTATATGATTTATTATTTGTATAAAATCCCATTTTTACTCAATGTTGCAATTTCTTGATGATACAAGACAAGACTGACTATCCTACATTAGAAATATCATCATTATCAGTAAATTATTTGTGAAATACGTTGTTTCGATAGATCGCACGCCAGTGAATTTGATATGTTCTTATTTTTAAAAATTCAAGCGTATGTCAATATATTTTGTAATTGAAATATTTCTAAATTATTATTTTAATAATTGATTCATAAAATAATATCTCAATTTCCTACTCTTTATCAAAGGGACCATAAAAGACTTCAATTTCCAATGTGAACCTGCGACATCCCAGTCGCCACCCAAAGATGAAATTGTCAAAATTATGAGCAACAACCCTTGCGTTGCGTCAAACCAAATGCGTAGGGCATCTAATCTCCAAAGTACGGATGGTAATTTGATTATTCGATTTGATTGGAGTCATAATCCTAATTAAACCAAATTGAATAATTAATTTTTTTTGATTATTCGGTTATTTGTTGAATAATCGAACATAATTTTTTTTTTATAATTAAAAAAATGATCGATTATTCGATTAATAAAAAATCGTCGAACTGAATAATTAATTTTTTTGTTATTCTTACGAAATGACGCCATTTTAAAAATAAACTAAAAAATACAAATAAATTTTCGATTATAACCAAAATCAATTATTTATGATCATAATCGAAGCGAACAATATTCGATTATAACATTTCGTAATCATAAATGAATACCAAATAATAAAAAAAAAATTGATTATTTAATTTAATTATTTATTAATTTTTAATTAATCGAATAACTGATATTTTTTTAATCGCCCCCAACTCTAAAGTAGCGAGTGATCATGCAACGCAATGTAACTAATGTCACGGCACGGAATTTCGACACCAAGAATTCCCCTTTTATCCAACTTTCCCTTTCTGGCGGCTGATTCCCAAAAAGTAAGGGGGGATTTCCCGAATCAATTTTTCTTCTAATCGGATCCTTCATTCTTTACTTTCCTAGTAATTCGTTATTGACGAGGAACCAAATTCGGAAGAAGAAAAACTACGGTGAAAGCATGGGACTGACGTGGCAAATCAGCCACCGCAGTTGCAACGCGTCATTATTTTATTGGTAAGATTTTCATAAGTGGCATCCCGTCCTCGTCACCGTGCATGGAGAGATCTGCTTGCCCGTATTGGATTCATATGGACACAGAGATCGACCAATCAGAAATCGAGAAAATGAAATTGGAAAAATGGACGCAATTTTAGATACATCAAAGGGCACTGTCAGTAATTTTACCCCAAAAGGAAGTGGGTTGCAGTTCGAGTCTGCAAGGCCGCAATCCCCTGGCACTCGGATCGGATATATATAGCAATTCGGCAAATTCTCGATACCCCGAGAGCAGAAGTTTGATTTGCACTTACCGAAAAGAAAAAAAGAAGAAGTTTGATTTGCATACGCCGTCCGAGCATCGATACGTAGCACCAAGACCTTCGGGATCAAGCGGAAATTAAGCAATCAATTAATTTGATTCATTGCTTTCGTGGATAATTCGGGTTGATCTTGATGATTAGATAATTGAAACATTGATCGGATCGGCTTGAGCTTGCATCTGCTATCACTGTCGAGCCTCGGATTTATCAACTGTTTCTGGTAACTATAACAGATCTCGGCTAGCTGACCTGGTTTCATAATGCATGCTCTTTTGTTGCTTGAAATGAGGTTTGGAATTCGTTTTGTTGGTGGGGTTGTTGGACCCAGCCGATGGCCAATGTTTTAACTGCAGATCTCCCTTGCTTTCCCTGTTGTTAGGTCTGTCTGCATGTAATTACTTCCGTTTGTTTGATGGAGTTTTGCGTGTGTTCTCTGGGCTTACTGATGCAATTTGGAATCTTGCATACAGAGAAAGCTAAGAGATAACTACTTTGCTTTCTTTTTTGTTGGGATAAATCACGGTTCATGCATCAAAGATCTGAGTATGAAAAAAAATCTAATCTTTGAGCATCTATAAAATTGCATTTTTTTGCTTTACAAATGGATTCTGCTCTGGATTTACATAATTGCATTGGAGGCATTTTTCTCAATCCGGCGTTTGTTTAAGTTAATGCTTTAAATGAGTATTTGAGTAATTTTTGAATTCTTACTGTTTCATAAATCTTAATGGTCGTCACAATTATAGGTGGTTAGATGGGTTCACAATGCACAGCCGTAGATTGTTAACATCCATTAAGTGCTGGCTATAGTTGGATGCCTTGAATGTGTTTTTAGTACAACATAAGCTGAGAAGCTGACGCTAAGCCATGGAAAAACTGCATGAGCTGAACGGAAGTGATTTAGTAGAAAATAATTTGAATAATAATATAAGGGAAAATTCTCTTTGGTTTGTGTTTGCATGTTGAGTATGCTAGCCATATATTGCCTCATGGAATGATATTAGTATTAATTTTAAGTTCAAAATCTTCAGATATTGCTGGTGCAATGGCATCAACAGCTGCAGCTACAGGATGGCTGAGGGGAATAGTTAAAGCTGTTCCATCCGGTGACAGCGTGGTGATAATGGGAAACACCAAGGCTGAAATCCCGCCAGAGAAGACTATTACTTTGTCATCCCTAATGGCTCCAAAGTTGGTATGCGTCCAACCTTTCCTCTCAGCATGAAGTTCGATTGTAACGATGCTCTTAAGTTTCAAGCTAGTGCAGAGTTAACTCTTCTCTGTTACCTCTTGATTCTGCATCCAATTTGAGTGGCATAAAAATCTTTCATCTTTTCTTTGTGCTTGGGCTGATTGCACTAATTATACTACTTTATTATATATGCAACTTGCTGTTTTAAAAATTTGCACCCTAGAATTGTAGGTTCTGATATATTTTCATGTGCCATAGTCTTCTTGGTAGTTTTTGTGTTTTTCCTTGTTGTCGTTTGGTTTTTAAAATCTTAACTTTTCTTAAGCCTGGCTGAATTTGTTCATATTTGTCTCTGATAAATGGCTCATATGGGATAAAAAGGTTATCCTTCAAATTTCCTTTCTATTCACAGGGCCGAAGGGGTGGTATTGATGAGCCTTTTGCATGGGACAGCAGAGAGTTTTTAAGGAGGCTTTGTATCGGAAAGGTAGGAGCAGCTTTGATTTGGTTAAACCTAAAACTTCATTTTTTTTCTTCACTTAAAATGTTTGGTCGTTTCTTGAAAACTTGTCTTCTAATTTTTATTGTCCTTTGCACTTCAGGAGGTCACCTTCAGAGTGGATTACACGGTACCATCCATCAACCGAGAATTCGGGTCTGTTTTCCTTGGGGATAAGAATGTGGCTTTTCTTGTCGTCGCCGCAGGCTGGGCAAAGGTCTTAATGCTTATGCTTGTTTTACTTTTGAAATCCTATGGTTTCTGTTTCGTATGTTACCCTTTGCATAAAATCTGTTTCTTCCTTGCTAAAATGCAGGTCAGAGAGCAAAATCAACAGAAAGGAGAAGCCAGTCCGTTTTTAGCTGAGTTGTTGCGTCTTGAAGAGCAGGCCAGGCAGCAAGGTCTTGGCCGCTGGAATAGGGTACCTATAGCCTTTAAAATCGATATTGAATCTTCTATCGAGAATTTTTGTGCAATATTTTTGTTTAGTTTTCGTACTTCAATGGAAATGATAGTTGATAGTGTCTTTCTGTATGCTTCTACTTTTTGAACCTTTTTTGTGCATCATTTTTAGTTCCTAATGCTAAACCAATAGCCTTGCATGTAATTTCAGGCACCAGGAGCCTCTGAGACCTCCATCCGGGACCTGCCTCCTTCAGCTGTGGGCGACTCGAGTAATTTTGATGCAGTGGCTTTGTTGGGCTCTAAGAAAGGTAGTCCTTTGGAGGCTATAGTGGATCAGGTTCGTGATGGAAGCACAATCCGTGTTTATTTGCTTCCAGAATTTCAGCATGTCCAAGTATTTGTTGCAGGCGTTCAGGTATATATCACTTAACATGTCAGTGATTTCCCCCCTTTAAACCTACTTTGTGAACTAACAACGTTTTCATCCATTTCAATTCTCGACCAGTCACCATCCCCGGGTAGAAGAGCTGCATCAGAATTTGTCAGTGTACCAGAAACTGCTCCTAATGATCAAAATGGAGATTCTGCTGAAGTTCGTGCTCCTTTAACATCTGCACAGAGAATTGCTGCTTCTTTGGCATCAGGGACTGAAGTCCCTGCAGATCCATTTGGGAAAGAAGCCAAACATTTCACAGAGGTCCGAGTGCTGCACAGAGATGTGAGTATTACCAAATAAGATAACACTATTTTTTTGCTTATAGATACTTGAATGATTATGTATTTGCCATGTTTGAGATGCAGGTCAGGATTGTACTGGAGGGGGTTGATAAATTCAGCAATTTGACTGGGTCAGTGTATTATCCTGATGGTGAATCAGCGAAGGGTTTGGCATTGGAACTTGTTGAAAATGTATGTTACTTATTTTTTGCGTGGTTTCAACACAGGATGACATGAAGATAGTTAAGATCTTAGTTTTATTTTGAAAAATAAAACAAAAGTAATAAGAAAAGAAAAAATAAGAAACAGCTGCCTTGCTTTGAATATGAATGATCTGGTATCTATTGCTTCCTCTTTGTAAATAGTTTCTACTGGATAAAACTTTCAAGGATCATTTGATCAGCGTTCAGATCGTGAGAAGGTTGATAAATTAGTTATTTGATTTAATCATTTGATTAGTTCATTGAGGAAAGTATGTTGTTACTATCTTAGGGGTTATTTCATCAATGTTTTCCATTCCTTTTCTTGTGAGTTTCTTACTTATTTCAGACTCAGATCTCACAGAAATCCCCATATTATGATGCTCTAGGGTTTGGCTAAATATGTGGACTGGAGCGCAAGCTTGCTGGAAGATGATACCAGGCGGAGGTTAAAAAGTGCTGAACTTCAAGCAAAGAAGAACCGGTTAAGAATCTGGACTAATTACATGCCTCCTGAAACGAACTCAAAGGCCATTCATGACCAGAATTTTACGGGAAAAGTTTGTTATTTTTCTTTTCAAAAATATTCACAGTTCTCATAGTGATTCTTTAACTTTTGCGGAAACTAACTTTCGAACTTTGTGCAGGTTGTTGAAGTTGTAAGTGGGGATTGCATTATCATTGCTGATGATTCCTTGCCATTTGGAGACCCATCTGCAGAGAGGCGAGTCAATCTTTCAAGCATAAGGGGTCCTAAAATGGGCAATCCTCGCAGAGATCAAAAACCTGATCCCTATGCTCGTGATGCGAAGGAATTTCTTAGGACACGCTTACTTGGACGTCAGGTATGGTGCTTGATTTTCTGTTTGGTTGTGTTTCCTTGACTAAAAGTACTTTAATATTTACAACACATGTATTCAGGTGAATGTTTCAATGGAATATTCTCGGAAGGTTAGCTTTGGCGATGGAGCAGCTGCCGCCGCTGCATCTTCAGATACAAGGGTGATGGATTTTGGATCTGTCTTCCTTGTTAATCCTTCTAAGGATGGGGAAGATGCTTCTTCTGGCACTGTTATCCAACATGCTGGTACTAATATTGCGGAACTGTTAGTCGCTCGTGGTTATGCCACTGTTGTTAGGCATCGAGACTTTGAAGAAAGATCAAATTATTATGATGCCCTACTTTCTGCTGAATCACGTGCAATTGCTGGGAAGAAGGGAGTGCATTCTGCCAAGGAGCCTCCCGTGAGGCATGTAACAGACTTGCTGACGGTAAGTTCCAGAACATCGAAGAATTGGTCTATCTATCGTTAATGTTGTTTTCTAATTTAATATTGTTGACTGCTTGATACATTTGATTTCCTGACGTTTCTAAAGTTACCAATATGGATTTGAACATTTCTTTAGGCTTCTGCAAAGAAAGCAAAAGATTTCCTGCCGTTTTTGCAACGGAATAAGAGGATGTCTGCTGTCGTTGAATATGTGCTGAGCGGTCATCGATTTAAACTTGATGTTCCCAAGGCAACATGCAGTATTGCTTTCTCTCTATCCGGGGTCAGATGCCCTGGCCGTGACGAGCTTTATTCTGATGAAGCCATTGCCTTTATGAGGAGGAAAATTATGCAGAGAGATGTTGAGGTAGCATTCCCATTCTCAGTTCTCTGGTACTTTTGTTTCCCAATCTCAAAAATGATCTTCTTATTGGATACAGATTGAAGTAGAAACTGTCGATAGAACGGGAACCTTCTTGGGTACCATGTGGGAGTCCAGAATAAATGTGGCTATACCACTTCTAGAAGCTGGATTGGCAAAGCTTCAGACTTCCTTCGGTCTTGATAGGATCCCTGATGCTCATCTTCTGGCTCAAGCTGAGCAGTCAGCTAAGCAGAAGAAGTTAAAGGTGAATTATGAAGACGTTTCTTTCACAATTCAAATGGCTGTGCTGTTTTGCTAAAATTTCCTATTGCAGATATGGGAAAATTATGTTGAAGGCGAGGAGGTCCCTAATGGGTCAACTGTTGAAAGAAGGCAGAAAGAGGAGTTTAAGGTATGCAGGTCAAAGTTGTAACAGTTCTCATTATACAGTTCCTTTTTTGTTCTCATTTGGCAGTTTCTGTTGGATGGCATCTTACAATCATGTTTTTCTCAGGTTGTGGTTACCGAAGTCTTGGGAGGAGGTAAATTTTATGTTCAGTCGGTAGCTGACCAGAAGGTTGCCTCTATACAGAAGCAGCTTGCTTCTTTAAATCTTCAAGAAATTCCTTTAATTGGTGCATTCTGTCCTAAAAAGGGAGATGTTGTTTTGGCTCAGTTCAGTGCAGATAACTCTTGGAATCGTGCAATGGTAAGATGCCATGCACCAACCCGCATTTATATTGATGTACTTTCTGACACGTGCATGCTTCAACGCTCAGTCAGACTCATTATTAAATAATTGTTAATTTTCTCCTTTACAATATTTTGTTCTAATCATCTAATTTGAATTCCATAGATCGTGAACGCTCCTCGTGGTGATGTAGAATCTGCAAGCGAGAAATTCGAGGTGTTTTACATTGACTATGGAAATCAAGAGACTGTCCCCTACAGCCATTTGCGTCCACTTGATCCATCAGTGCACTCTGCCCCGGGACTCGCACAGCTTTGTAGTCTGGCATTTATGAAGGTTCCAGGCTTGGAAGATGATTATGGTCAAGAAGCAGCTATTCGTTTGAGTGAACTTGTGCTAAGTGCTCCAAAAGAATTTAGAGCTACCATAGAAGAAAAGGATGCATCAGGCGGAAAAGTCAAAGGACAAGGAACTGGGACTGTTTTCTTGGTGACTTTGGTTGATACTGGCGAAGATATGAGCATCAATGCTATTCTGCTACGGGTAAAATTGACTCTTCTCATCTTTAAATGTTTGGTCTTGGCACAGCCGCATGAAAACCTCATTAACTAGGATTTTCTGTAAGCACTAAGCTGCAGATATATGTTAGGCAATTGCAACTTCTGATCTCTATGACAACTGGTGCTTCTAAGTGCTTTATATTTTTGCAGAAAAAAGATGTCTTTTTTCTTTCTGCAGTTTTGTTTTAGCTCTGTTAAGTTCATGCAATAAGGACCGTTGGCTGAGAATGATGACTTTATGCACAAACTTTTTCAGGAGGGACTTGGTAGATTGGAGAAAAGGCGAAGATGGGAGCCCAAGGATAGACAGATAGCTTTTGATGAATTGGAAAAATATGAGACCGAAGCTCGAACGAGCCGGCTCGGCATGTGGGAATACGGAGACATTGCATCTGATGATGAGGATACTAATGGTCCTCCAGCAAGAAAAGCTGCCGGAGGAAAGGGTTGAAAATGTACTGGTTTGTTGCATCCTGTATCATTACTAGTTTTAAGCTGACAGTACTGGAATCTAGAAAGGCCGATGAATGGTGATGTCTCAGTGTTTTTATTTTACATGTAACTTATAAAAACTCTGCCATCAGACCGGCGTCGGTAGGGTAGGTGAGGAAACAATTTTGTTTTATTTCTTCGGTTGTTCTTTGAATTACAGACTAATAAATATATAATAAGACGTTGTCTGAAAATTTTGTTTTTTATATTGAGGTTGTGTAGTCGAGTAATGTTTTCCACTTACACGAATGAGTTGATAGATACCAAAAATATTATGCAGTGCATTATTTGATTTATTGACTTTCAATAATTTTGTTAATAGAATTTAATAAATTTATTTTGATTTATCCATTATTGGCACAGAAGCATTAACTCATATGTAAATAAATGCCAGAGTAGCAACCATCAAAATGGTGGAGGCTGCTACCTCCAAGGGGGTGAAATCCGGTCAGTAATACAGATCCTCACCTATAATGTGAGGGGTCTAGGACTCTAGGTGGAAGCCAGAAAAGAAGAGGAATCAAGCACGTGTTACAAAACAATAAGGTTGTCACCACTCGGATTAGTCGGGTCAGATCCGTATGCTGTCGTTCTGCCCCAACGGCAGGCTTTGCCCGAATACCTAAGTAGGGTCCGATTTCTGAAACCTTACCTACCAAAAAAAAAAAAACAATAAGGTTGACATGGCGAGTTTCCTGGAGACCAAAAGAGAGGTTATTGATAAGCATCTATGCACAGCCATCTGGTATGATGAAAACTTTAACTGGGCATATAAAGGATCACAAGGGCTTGCAGGGGCCCTACTTTGCATCTGGAATAAGCATGTGGGATGAAATTGGAGTGTTGGGTCTGACAGGTACAAGGGAAGGAGAGGAGCATACAGCCATATGATAAATGTGCATGATCCGAATGATCTGCCTCAGAAGGAATAGGAAGCTTTGAAAAATGGACTGCAGGGCAAGGGAAAGTGATAAGTGGTGTATTATGGGTGATTACAATGTAGTTTTAGACAGAACAAAAAGGAGGGGAACTCGAGAGATAAGGCATGATGCAGAAATCATTATTTGTCCAGGATATGCAGTTAATAAACATCCCAATGACACAGAGAAGGTACACTAGATATTCACCAACCTTAACAAGTATGAGTTGATTGAACAAGTCCTTAATGAACGAAAACTGGATGGGAACAGATAAAGATTGGCTGCAAGTAGGGTTGGACAAAGATGAGTCAGATCACTGCCCAGTGCTACTAAGCTCCAGAATAACTCATTGGGGGACTAAACCACTGGTTCTACATTGTTGGCTACAGAATCGGGAGTACAGAGAGCTGGTGGATAAAGTCTGCAATCAAACAGAAGTAGAAGGCTCTCGGGGTTGGCGGTGAAAGAAAAACTAAAAGGATAAAGAAGTGGAACCAGACAGAAGGAGGAGATATACACAGAAAGCTGCAGAACCTGAAAACATATTTGAAGCAACTAGAACTCAAAGTCGAAAGAGAAACGCTGGAAAGTTCAGAAGAGAATTTGGCGACTGAATTTGGCATCAAATCCAACACTATTAAAAGCAACATGAAAGTGTGTGGTTCCAGAAATCAAGAATGAAAGTGTGTGTTTTTGGATTAAAGTAAAGTTGCCACTTGCTATTGCATTTTGGTTTTAAAATAGAAACATAATCTATTCAATTTTAACATTTTTTGGGTTAAGTCTATACAAAAATAAGTTTTTTTTTAAGTTGGAGGGTTTAAGGATTAATATTTAATCTAATCAAAATTAATATTTTGGTAACATATGCCTTTTGGTGGTAGTTATAGACTATATGGTTTAAAGTTTTTTTTTTGGTTAAACTGTATGGTTTAAAGTTTTTTTTTGGTTAAACTATATGGTTTAAAGTTGATAGATTTAGGGTTTAAAATTTAAGGTTTGATTTATTTTTTTTACAATTTTTTGATATTTTTTGATGTTCATGTTTGTGCTATCTTTTGGTTTGCTTCAGTCTATATATTATTATTTATTTATATTTAACTATAAAAAATCCAATTTCGGATATCAAATACGGAAAATTATTTTAATCTTCGAATTTTTTCCGAACGGATTTTTTTCTCCATTCCTATAACCTCTATCCTCTGGGAATATGATACATTGATACTTATAAAGATAAATATTCAAATATATATCATTCATCAAAAAAAAAGTGAGAAAAAAAAAACTGTGTGATCATGGCCTGTTTAGGGCTTCCGACTATAGACGGGGCAGTGAGAAAACTAAGAAATAACCAATCGAATTTCGTCGATCTGCCCAAAATAGTCTTAACTAATAAAGTTTTTTAACTTGAACGACAAAAAATTGTTGAATCTCTTTTTTCAGTGTAATGGGCATGTTTTTCATCAGTCGGCTGTCGGTCCTTTGTTATGTTAGAATACTCTTGACAAAAAGTGGGAAACAAAAATGATAATACGAGTAAGCTAGAAAGCAGAAGGCTAAAAGCATGACTAATGTAGTCTCTCAAATGATGTTTCTAACTAGTCTTGAAAATTTTAAATTCCATTACACATTTTGAAGGGAAAAAGTTTCGTCCATGCATACAACAGCTTCATCGTATTAGGAGTTCAGAGTCTCTCTCAAATGAAGGCAGTTTGTCAATATTGTCATACAAACCTAATGCAGGAAATAAGTAGGAAACAACTGAAAGTTCGTTCCCAACAAGGAAAAAGCAACTATCAGAAACTCGAGTCCGCTGCTCCCGGCCAAGCAGATCAGTCTTTCCCTCTTTATAATCCCTCTGGCCTCCACGGCTGGTGAAATATGCTGATTTTTATCCCCTTTAGTTGTCACGTCTTGTGTTCCTTCGGCGAGGAGCAGCAGCAGCAGCATCCTCATTCTGATCATCCTTATCCTCAGTGCTTCCCTGGTTATTGGGAGTCTCAGAAGCCTCTGTTGTCTTAATGCTCTCTGCACTCGCCTCTTTAGTCTGAATTGAGAAAGTCGTGTGAGATGAGTTTAATTGGGACAAAGATCAAATCAAAGCAGCAAAACCACAGTAGTAATGCAGTAGAAATTTGAGTAGACTCACAGTCACAGGCTTCTTTCCACCAAAGATAAGCTTGAAGAAAACTGACAGGATGACAACTACAATAGAGACCAAGACTCCAATCGTGAGGTTTGGCTGTTTCTCAGCCTTCTCAAGTAAGTCCTGCAAGAAGGATTTCAGGCATAAGGTACTACTATGGTTGGACTACGGAGCATAGAATCAATTTTTGCAACCAAGTAAATCACTTACCAAAACCTTAGCTTTATGGTCCTCACTCAAGAAAGGGAGGTCAGCAACCTTGTACAGGTAATCAAACGCCAGTTTCTGGTTTTGATGGGACAAAGAGATTTGATGGTTTCAGAACCAGATCAATTAAGCAAGAAAAAGGTTTAAATAGGAAATAACAATTATGTATCCATTACCTGGACGCCCTTAAGCCCATCAGGGCTACCAGATTCTTCTTCCTTTTTCTGTTTCTGTTTCTCTACCTCAAATTTGGGCTTCCAGGTAGTCTCACGGTACGATTCTGCAGCTTTCTCACTAGAAGCTATCAGAATGTTGTCAAACAGTATGCCATCTTGCATCGTCCAGATTTCAATTCCAATAGCAGCAATTGGTTCGAAGTTTGGCTTCTCAAGCTCGTAGTACTCAGGATTATCAATTTTCCGGGGCTCCCAAACTCCCTGATAATTGGGGTTATCAATGAGTGGGGCGTACCATTTTCCTTTGTAAGCAGGATTCCTCTTCGACGGTCTCTTCCACTCACCGCAACCAGGAGCTTCCTCACACTTGGGATTATCAATTTTAGGTGCCTCCCATTCACCATCCTCTTGATCATCCCAATCCTCCGGTTTTGTTGCTTCAGGATCATCAATTTCCTCAGGTTCATCATCCAACCAACCTTCAGGTTTCACAGCATCTTCATCTTCAATTTCCATGGGAGCATCCTCATCCCAGTC